>CM040246.1:195690044-195988908 GCA_022545495.1 Chrysanthemum lavandulifolium
GACCCATGAACCCTAGAAGTCATTATAAAGAAAGATAGAAGCGAGAGATGAAAGAGTAGTAGTTAAGTAGAGTAATTTAGTTTAGTTTAGGTCGTTTAATAATTTTCAAAATTCTAGTGTAATTTTAAGCTTCCAATTAATGTTGTTATCAATTTCGATGTAATACAAACCTTATTTCGCTTTTAATTTCGGTGAATGTTTACAAATCCGCTTTTGCTTATTTCCTAGTTCAAATTCTCAAATTAAGCAAATGTTGTTAAAAGTTGTTGTTACTGATTCTTAAGCTCTTATAAGCTCATGACAAAGCTTATAAACTCTTAGAATCCTTAAGAAAACAGTTTTACTTAATAAATCCAAAATCACCAAAAATACCTATAAATTAGTGGAAAATGAAAATCATATGGAGAAAAGATCAAGAATGGTGCAGTGTTGATTTTGGATTGCTGTTGGGTTATAGAGCTTCATGGGAAGCCATAGGTTGAATTCTCAATACTTGGTTCAGTGCACTGTGAATGAACTCATCTTGTAAGCCTATTGTTCAGTTTTGGCATTTTCACTGTTTAAGTGTTCTAAGTTTAAATCTTTGTATCTTCATGTTTCTTAGCTGTAGTTAAGTGAATTTAAACAATAAAACAGATAGCTTGTTCTCTTTAATCTGTAGTTGCTAGAAATTTTAATTTGACAGTTAAAATAGCACAATCTTCATTCTTGTGTTTTAGGTTGTTAGTGTTGTTGTTTAATGCTTATTTAGCTCTAATATATGATATTATAAGCTCTTTAATCAGTTGCATGGTCTAAATCTTTAAAACTCTTTGAAAAGCTTCCAATCAGTTAAGTTAAGTGATGTTTGTTTTTGTTGTGATAACTGTGTTAGAAGGTGTTTGAGGTATTGTACTTGTCTGATATCTATTACAATAGCATCTATTAGCTCAGTCAAAACAATAAAACCATTACTTGTTTTGTAAAAGTCCAATTTAGCTTTTAAATCTCTTAAATCCATAACTGGTTAGGAATTTTGATTGCATAATCTTCATTCTAGCTTTAAAAGTTGTTAAGATTAGTTAAACAAGTCTTATTATAGCTTAATACAACTTAATAAGTCCATAGAATCGCTTATAAGTTCATTAAAGTCAACTTATTAGTTTTCATTAAAAGTCAAAATTTCATATAGTCGTTTTGAATAAAATGAATAATTTTGTGTAGGATTTAATATTAGGATTTAGCTTAAACCCTTTTGGGAAAATAATATTTAGTCTAAAGAAAATTATAAAATATTAGCTTTCATAAAATTAGCTTATAGATAGCTTATTCTCTAGCTTACTTTAAGACCATTGTCGAAAACCTCCCACATGCACCGCTTAGCCACCTAGTTCCATAAGCTCACACAGAGCTTACTAATTAGCTTTAGCTTGTGAAAATTAGGTTTTGAGCGACCAACCTAGCTAACTTAAAGTTACAAGCTTAAAATTCCAACTTGCGACTTATTCAATAAGCACGCTCATGGCTTTGTTTTTGTCCATTTTCCGTGAACATCGACTATTCATGGTTTTCGGTTTCTTCATAAGCTTCTACCAAGCTTATTAGTGTAAGCTAAGTTTAGTATTTTAGATTTTTGAAAGCTCAATTGGTATACTAGCTTGTACCAAGTCTTTATTTTCATTCCTTAGCTCATATAAGTTGCTTAAAATTAAGCTAGAAGTTGCCTAGAAAACCAATAGTTCAGCGTGTAACAAAGGTGAATTTTGCTTATTTAGTGCTTAATCAATGCTTATTTCCTAGTTAACTTGCATGTTCGGTTGTTAATATAGCTTATTTAAAGTCACCTAGCTTATCTCGCTTAACATTTTGCTTATTTCATAGCTTATTAGCCATTTAGCTTTATAACTTGTGCTTATTTCTTTCTTTTCTTGCCAATGTTGGAAAAACTTAAGCTCAAACGAGCTTATTTGTACTTTCATAAAAGTTGTAGTTTTCAAAAGTGCTTATTTTCTTGTGTTTAAAAGGTTTGCAAAAGAAAAATCAAAAAAAAAATGTTTTGCAAAAGGGAGAGGCGGTCGAACACGAGACCTCTCCCTCATGAGGATGTTAGAAGTGTACACAGTAACCCATTGCGCCTTGGGACTTTCTCGTTTTATTTTGCAAAATCAAATATATAACCCTCTTGTCTCATTTAGCTTATACGACATTTAAGCTTATTTCTAGTTTATTCAAAGTAGCTTTTTCGGTTTTGTATTTTTATTAAGTTCGTATTAGTATAAAGTATTTTCTGTAAAAAGTTGAGATTTTTCTAATTAGTTTTAATATTTTTAATCAATTAATTAGTGTTTTATAGTATTTAAATCATAATAAATAAAATAATAATCAGAAAAATATAATTCTTTTTCCTAAAATTTTCTTTTATCATATAGTACGTAAGAAAATTAGTTTTACATTCGTAGGCCTTTTATTTCATAAATTTTACGTTTTATCTTGCGCTCCAGCGCCATTTTCGTAAATAACGCTCGTTTTCATTTTAAATAACGTTTTTAGATATTTTGAGTTTACGTTTTAGTTAAAATAGTTTATTTAAGTTATTTTGTTTTATAAAATAAACGTTCATCGATCTTTAAAAATAGTGATAGCGTTTATTTAATAGATTTTATCTTTTAATTTTCTTAATTTGCATTTAAGTCGCTTTAATTTGTAAATCTTTTCTTTAGGTAATTTTCCATCAAAACCTTCGATCACTATCCTTAGTGATCATTCTATCATCTGAAGTTGTTTAAACACCAATTCATCCTCCGTGGGACTTAACGACCGAAATTCCTATATTCCTCGATCTTAAATTGCATTTGTGTTTGAATTTGTTTTAAGTTTCTTAAGGTTGGTCATTCACAAGTGGCTAGCTTGCGTGAGATAACAAATTTTGGCGCCACGGGAGGTCAGAAGCGTGTTTTAAGCATTTCGGATCCATTCTTGCACATATACCACCGTTTGTAAGCAGTTTTTTGTAAAGTTTATTAAAATCAAAGTTCATTAACACTTTTCCTAAAGTGTTAACAAACCCAAAATATTTTCATTCTTTGTTTTTATCAACATGTTTATTCAAAATCCAAAATATTCCTCTTTACCCTCTTACCTTTTTGATTCTTCATTTCTTACCCTCTGTTAACCTTTGATTCTTTCTATGTCTTATCCTCACCCTCTTGATTGTCAATGGTGTGGTGGTCCTTATAATGGTGGCAATTGCCCCGGTTGTAGCATGGTGGAATCGGAAAGCGGGTCATCTATAACCAAGATCCCTATTCCTACCATAACACAACCGATTTATTCCATCGGCTACCACATGTGAGAATCGGCGATTTCTTGTTGTGAGTCTTGTGGTGGTTCACACTACGATTCGATTGTCAATCGGAAGCGTGCTTGTCTATGAGCAAGTTCACGATAACAATTATGACAACAACACACATAACTCACACCACATCGGTTTCTTGTTGTGAGTATTGTGGAGGTCCTCACTCTAGCTCGGATTGTCAAGCAGGAATCCATTTCCTTGTAACAATTACGACTCTTCGTATCAAGACCAACCTCCACAAGACCAAATGATTCAAGCAACTCCTCATGAAACTACGACGGACCTTCTCTCAAGAGTCTTGAGTTATTAAAAGAACTTAAGGAGGAGTCGGCTATGTCACATGAGAAATCCATGGAAGAATTGTTAGGCGAGGAACGGATGCTAAATTAGATTCCCAGTTGCCATTGAAAACACTTGTTAGGGAATCAATTAGACTACAAAAGCATTCAAATCTAGCTCTCAATTCCATTTCATTCACGATGACGATGATGATGAAGATACCCTTGATATTCTACAATTTTATTCATCAAGTTCATCGGTTGAGATTCCATCCGGTGGAAATACAGGGAGAAAAGAATATGACTAAATCACTAGCGGTGAAATAATGGAACTTGTAGAATCCATAGCGCTAGTCCTTCTCAACTCCTCGCCCTATCGCTATCACACCCGAGGTTCACACTCACTCTCTAAACATGGGGATGAGCTTCTTGACCTTGTTCACGAAAAGGAATCGGACGAATTCATAAAGTCTAGTGTTGAGGACCTTGTCCCAATCCCGAGAGAGTCACGAGGAATTCTCGAGCATTTGTGTGATATTCTTTCCCTCTTGTCTTTCAAAATGATCATTTTGAGACTTTCTCCGATTTCGATGAGGACCTTTCTTTATCTTGTGGAGACATCTCTTATTTCAAAGCCACCTTAGGAGAAATTGAAAGTATCCTTTATAATGATCGAAGACTCACGAAGCTCTTCGCCCTAACAATATTGAATGTTAATTCTCATTTCTTCCCGAAACATTCAAAGCTACTTTCACCAATCCTCTATTTGATAGTGAATTTGTTCACTGATTCTATTCTAACAATCCAATCTTTGATCGAGGATAGTGATTAGTCTACAATGGAACAAGAGTTCACATAATTCTCATCATTATGAATCATTCTCTTTACGAGGAGTTCTCCTTTGAACTCAATCATATCATATCTCTAATATGATAACTTCCACTTCTAGACATCTCCGATTTTTGTGTTCATATCAATATTCTCTACCATGAGAACTTGATATATCAAAATCCCATCCCTCCACACCCGGATATGTCTAGACCAAATGAGCTTAAAAATGAAATTCATGAAACCATGAATTCTCACAGCGAGTGATGATGAGTTAATCATGATTATTATCATGACTTTCTTTCTCTTCTTCACTTATCCCGTAGCTTCTCCCTGTTCTTCACTCCTTCGGAATGAAGACATTATCTTTGATCCGGCATTTTCATTTATCATTTTGAGCGGTTCTATGTATATCTCATCGGTGTGGAACTTTCACGTACTTCAATGTTTATACAAACATCTTGAATGAAAGTCCGATGGAGATTGTCTCTTCCACTTACTTCCCATGAACAAATTAATTGGGTCGAGTCAAGCTAGCGACTCGGTAATCAAAAACGAGCTAAACATGGGTTTTCACCCGTGTGTACCACCTAGTGTGGGGAGATGCCCCACATGTTGTATATAGACCTTAAAAATGAATGAAAATTGTAAATATTAAAAAGAGAATAATTGTTGTGTTTCTACACTTAGCTAGTAATGTTATCTTTTACGTTCTAAGTTTCGCATAACAGCTCGGTACTTTGAATATTGAGGACAATATTCATTTCTAAGTGTGGGGAAATTCGCGAATTTGATCATAAATGTACCCTTTTAGTCCTTTTTCCCAAATGGCCAAATTTTAAAATTTTTATTTAGTGGAAGTACTATGTACTAAACACAACAAATGGTAATCAGTCCACCATGTCTAACCCACATAAGGATTGGCTAATCCAGAGCAAACGGCTCTTGGTAAAGATATCTCAAATCCGTTTATGGCTTGCAATTTGCCCAAAATTGTATGGTGTTCATTCACCATATCCTTAAAAGTGAAGAGTTGGCTAGCCCGTAAGTTTATGGCTTGTGGTAAAGGCGCTTGAAAATCCATAATTGGTAATCGACTCACCAAAGATAATATTGATAATTTATCTAAGAGTTGGCTAGTCCGAAGCAACGGCTTCGGTAAAGACAAATCAAAACCGTTTCATGACTTATGATTTGCTCAAAATCATTTGGTTATCATTGTGCCAAAGTTCTTACTTGAACTAAAACAATTGGCTACTCGAGTAATGGCTTTTGGTAAAGAGATAAAATCCATTAACTTTTCATAAATCATTGCTAGGGACTAGCAATATCTTAGTGTGGGGATTGATGAGTGTCTAAATACTCATCATTTTATATTGTTAGAATGCAAAAACATCCGAAAACACTCGAAATGCTTCAAAATGATAAAAATATCACAAACAAGTGTTTTATATGTTTTAAATGCAAAACATCAAAATCGGTGAAAAGCGTATCAAGTTTGCATAATTGGCGCTTTAGTCCCCAAGTTACAAAAGTTGTCAAAATTAGTCCACAGTAATTCAAAACTTGTAAAATGTCATTAAAGGTCCTTGGGATTCAAAAGTTGTTCAAAATAATCCTTTGAAGTTTAAAATCACAAAATTACAACTTTGGTCCCTCAACTTTGCAAAAGTGTCAAAATTAGTCCTTAAGGTTTTAAAATTGGAAATTGATCAAAATAAACCTTGTACTATTCATAAATGACAAAATTGGTCCTTATGATAAACTTTTGGAAAATTACAAGTTTGGTCCTTAGAATTTCAAAGTTGACAATTTTAGTCCTTGGACTTATAAAAATGGAATTTTATCACTAATGGTCCTTGTACTAACCATGAATGGCAAGTTTAGGCCCTTGTTATAACTTTGGAAATAATACAAGTTTAGTCCTTCATTTTGGCGAATTACATATTTGGTCCTTGTGTTTATTAACTAAACCAAATGGACCTATTTATTAAACACCTAATCCAAATCAAATCCAATCCAAATACCCCAAGCCCAAATTTAACCAAGTTTAAATTAAACACCCCATGATTATTGCTACCTTCCACATCCCTTTCCTGCTACCACACCCCATAGCCACTGTTTTTACCACCTCATCACGTATATTTAAAACACTCATCATCATCACCTTTCCACCGTACCACCCACAACCATTTAATTTCCCACCATTTCACTTTCACCGTAGCACAAACATACCATTTTTTGGCTTTTCAACTCACCCTTCTAATCTACTTCTCATTTTGTTCCTCCACTCTACTATACTCCAACAAGAATTGATTCAAATGCTTAAAACACACCTATGACTTTTTGGCGCCAAAAGTAAAATTGAAGGCTAGGATGAGTTTGACTCATCCAAAGGCTCGATTATTGATGGGAAAGACCAAGTGGGACCCACGAACCCTAGAAGTCATTATAAAGAAGGAAGAAGCGAGAGATGGAAGAGTAGTAGTTAAGTAGAGTAATTTAGTTTAGTTTAGGTCGTTTTAATAATTTTCAAAATTCTAGTGTAATTTTAAGCTTCCAATTAATGTTGTTATCAATTTCGATGTAATACAAACCTTATTTCGCTTTTAATTTCAAATGAATGTTTACAAATCCGCTTTTGCTTATTTCCTAGTTCAAATTCTCAAATTAAGCAAATGTTGTTAAAAGTTGTTATTCTTGATTCTTAAGCTCTTATAAGCTCATGACAAAGCTTATAAACTCTTAGAATCCTTAAGAAAAGTTTTTACTTAATAAATCCAAAATCACCAAAAATACCTATAAATTAGTGGAAAATGAAAATCATATGGAGAAAAGATCAAGAATGGTGCGAGGTTGATTTTGGATTCTTTGTTGGGTTATAGAGCTTCATGGAAAGCCATAGGTTGAATTCTCAATACTTGGTTCAGTGCACTGTGAATGAACTCATCTTGTAAGCCTATTGTTCAGTTTTGGCATTTTCACTGTTTAAGTGTTCTAAGTTTAAATCTTTGTATCTTCATGTTTCTTAGCTGTAGTTAAGTGAATTTAAACAATAAAACAGATAGCTTGTTCTCTTTAATCTGTAGTTGCTAGAAATTTTAATTTGACAGTTAAAATAGCACAATCTTCATTCTTGTGTTTTAGGTTGTTAGTGTTGTTGTTTAATGCTTATTTAGCTCTAATATATGATATTATAAGCTCTTTAATCAGTTGCATGGTCTAAATCTTTAAAACTCTTTGAAAAGCTTCCAATCGCTTAAGTTAAGTGATGTTTGTTTTGTTGTGATAAGCTGTGTTAGAAGGTGTTTGAGGTATTGTACTTGTTTGATATCTATTACAATAGCATCTATTAGCTCGACCAAAACAATAAAACCATTACTTGTTTTGTAAAAGTCCAATTTAGCTTTTAAATCTCTTAAATCCATAACTGTTAGGAATTTTGATTGCATAATCTTCATTCTAGCTTTAAAAGTTGTTAAGATTAGTTAAACAAGTCTTATTATAGCTTAATACAACTTAATAAGTCCATAGAATCAGTTATAAGTTCATTAAAGTCAACTTATTAGTTTTCATTAAAAAGTCAAAATTTCATATAGTCGTTTTGAATAAAATGAATAATTTTGTGTAGGATTTAATATTAGGATTTAGCTTAAACCCTTTTGGGAAAATAATATTTAGTCGCTAAAGAAAATTATAAAATATTAGCTTTCATAAAATCAGCTTATAGATAGCTTATTCTCTAGCTTACTTTAAGACCATTGTCTGAAAACCTCCCCTGTGCACCAGTTAGCCACCTAGTTCCATAAGCTCACACAGAGCTTACTAATTAGCTTTAGCTTGTGAAAATTAGGTTTTTGAGCAGCCAACCTAGCTAACTTAAAGTTACAAGCTTAAAATTCCAACTTGCAGCTTATTCAATAAGCCTGCTCATGGCTTTTGTTTTTGTCCATTTTCTGTGAACATCAGCTATTCATGGTTTTTTCAGTTTCTTCATAAGCTTCTACCAAGCTTATTAGTGTAAGCTAAGCTTAGTATTTTAGATTTTTGGAAAGCTCAACTGGTATACTAGCTTGTACCAGTCTTTATTTTCATTCCTTAGCTCATATAAGTGCTTAAAATTAAGCTAGAAGTTGCCTAGAAAACCAATAGTTCACTGTGTAACAGTGGTGAATTTTGCTTATTTAGTGCTTAATCAATGCTTATTTCCTAGTTAACTTGCATGTTCGGTTGTTAATATAGCTTATTTAAAGTCACCTAGCTTATCTCGATTAACATTTTGCTTATTTAATAGCTTATTAGCCATTTAGCTTTATAACTTGTGCTTATTTCTTTCTTTTCTTGCCAACTTGACAAAACTTAAGCTCAAAGTACTTATTTGTACTTTTCATAAAAGTTGTAGTTTTCAAAAGTGCTTATTTTCTTGTGTTTAAAAGGTTTGCAAAAGAAAAATAAAAAAAAAATGTTTTGCAAAAGGGAGGCGGGGGTCGAACACGAGACCTCTACCTCAAGAGGATGTTAGAAGTGTACACAGAACCAATGCGCCCTTGGGACTTTCTTGTTTTATTTTGCAAAATCAAATATATAACCCTTTGTCTCATTTAGCTTATACGAGCATTTAAGCTTATTTCTAGCTTATTCAAAGTAGCTTTTTCCCTTTAGTATTTTTATTAATTCTATTAGTATTAAGTATTTTTGTAAAAGTTTGATTTTTCTAATTAGTTTTAATATTTTTAATCAATTAATTAGTGTTTTATAGTATTTAAATCATAATAAATAAAATAATAATCAGAAAAATATAATTCTTTTTCCTAAAATTTTCTTTTATCAAATAGTACGTAAGAAAATTAGTTTTACACTCGTAGGCCTTTTATTTCATAAATTTTACGTTTTATCTTGCGCTCCAACGTATTTTTCGTAAATAACGCACGTTTTCATTTTAAGTAACGTTTTTAGATAATTTAGGTTTACGTTTTAATTAAAATAGTTTATTTAAGTTATTTTGTTTTATAAAATAAACGTTCATCGATCTTTAAAAATAGTGATAGCGTTTATTTAATAGATTTTAACTTTTTAATTTTCTTAATTTGCATTTAAGTCGCTTTAATTTGTAAATCTTTTCTTTAGGTAATTTTCCATCAAAACCTTATTGATCACTATCCTTAGTGATCATTCTATCATCTGAAGTTGTTTAAACACCAATTCATCCTCCGTGGGACTTAACGACCGAGAATTCCTATATTCCTCGATCTTAAATTGCATTGGTGTGTGGTTGTTTTGAGTTTCTTACGGTTGGTCATTCACAAGTGGCTAGATTGCGTGAGATAACTTGCGGTTTTGCACGTCGGTTAGGCGGTAAAACTTTGGAAGAATAACATGGCGGGTTTTGTTTTGGGCGTCTTTCATTTGGGTTAGGGTGGGTTTATTTTATTTTGTTTGACCATTTGACTTTGGGAGGTTTGGTTGACCGGTTAGTTTGGTTTATTTGGGTAGGATTATTTAGGGGATGGGCTTGGGCTAGTGAGTATAATGGGTTTAATTTAGTTTTGGATTTGGTGTAATGGATTTGGTATATTATGACTTTAGTACACTAAGGACCATACATGTAATTTGGTGAATTTCAAGGACCAATAGTGTACATAATGAAATGGTTGAGGTAATTTTGGTACTTTGGTAAAGTGGAATTTAAGAGGATGTAAAGTGTAATTATGGAAAGTGAAGGGTATAATGTGTATTTTGGTGAAATGAAAGGTAAAATAGTGAAACTTCCTAGACATGTCCCGAAATCCGTAAATTATACTTTTGAGCATCAAAATCCACGAAATAGCATTCACAGCATCGGCTTTTGCACTCTTCTTTCTCTCGTGCTCGGTTTTCTTGGTTTTGGCTTCTTTTATCATTTCATCATATTCGTACTGCACATGCATAAACTCAAGAAACCAAGATATTAGCAATAGACGGCTCTTTTCTTGGTTATTTTGGGTCTGATTTGATAAAGAAATAATATGTGTTTTAGCACATATTAAAATACCCCAGACGAGACCATTGTCGTGTCCCTACGCAATGCAATCAACTCACGCTTCTAAAACCAAGGATTTCAATCTCTTTCTACTAAACCTATGAAGAAGTAGCAAAGATTCCTCAAAAGAGATTAAGAACCCTTAATTCTAAAAACGCCCCGTTTACCTTTTTTATTCACATATAGATATTACGATTAAGTACATTCCGATTATGAGTGACAGTTTGTTGAACTTTCATGTCGATCAATAACTCCAACATTTTTCAAACGACACGTTAGGATCACGGAGTAGGAAACACAACACAACGTGAAGTGACCATACGGATAGAATACATCGTCACGATTTTCACAAGTCCCAAACTAAGTGTAAAATCGAAATCATTGTTAAATATGATTCTAGATGCTAACACTACCCATGGAAGTTACTTGTGTAATTACCTTTTGCTCCCATTTTCCTATTTTCCTCTATTTATTTTATTTTTGGTGAGAAATGAATTTCTTCAAATTTCTCGTTTCGATAAGTGTTAATCAGATAAAGATATGAAGCTAAGTCGATAATTAGTTATTCATCTTCTCTCAAGAACCATTGTCTCAAAAATGAGGTCCACATCAAAATATTTTATTCACTTATACTTTTGACTTTTTTTTTTTTTTTTTTCATCATCATTTTTTTCTCTTTTTTCACTTTTTTTTCTTTGCACATATACTTTTACTTATATGAGTTATGAACTACGAGCTTCACGGGTAATTCAAGACTATAGGCTTCATGAAATGAGGATCCCAGTTGGTTAGACCAAGACCTCACCCAATCCGGCTAAAGATCCAAGGGTCCGATCTCGAACCATGACTCAAAACTTTACTTATTACTTATTACTTATTACTTATTTATTACGGATCCTTGATGTGTACCCAATTTTTAAAACAAATATTCTTTTAAGAAGATAAAGAACTAACTATCGCAAAAACTCAACATCTCTA
This sequence comes from Chrysanthemum lavandulifolium, assembly GCA_022545495.1. NCBI lineage: Eukaryota > Viridiplantae > Streptophyta > Magnoliopsida > Asterales > Asteraceae > Chrysanthemum > Chrysanthemum lavandulifolium. Next base: position 195,701,482 of record CM040246.1, read on the forward strand.
ATTATTTATTCACATATATGGGGTGAAACAATCTTGTGGGAACAAAAAGCCATAAGTACTTTAAATGCAAAAACATCAAAACACTCAATGCATCAAAATATCACAAATAAGTGTTTTATGTGTTTTAAATGCAAAATATCAAAATCGGTGAAAACGTATCAAGTTTGCATAATTGGCGCTTTAGTCCCCAAGTTTCAAAAGTTGTCAAAAACAGTCCTGGTAAATCTAAACAAAGAAAAATATCATTTCAAGTCCCTAGGATTCATGAGTTGTCAAATTGGTCCTTGAGATTTAAATTTGCAAAATTACAACTTAGGTCCCTAAACTTTGTAAATTGTCAAAATAGTCCTTGGAAGTTTGAAAATTTCTATTTTAGTCCTTGTACTATTGAATTTTGTCAGTTTTGGTCCTTGTGACAACTTTGGAATATTGGCGAAATGGTCCCTCAAGTTTGGAATAGTTGCAAAATGGTCCTTGTCATCTAAACAAACCAAATGGACCCTTTAAACCATTATGACCCCCCATTTAAACCTTTTGACCCTTCCTTTTTGACCCCTTGGTCAAATCCATCAAACAAACACTAGCCCGCCCATCGTGTTTCTTCCCAACCACTTGCCCGCAACACCTCTCACCCATCTCCCATCACCTTATCCTTCCTCTTCACCCCTCATCATCACCTATCTTATCCTACAATCCACCCCCCAGTTGCAAACTCAGAGCCCTACAGTCAAATTATCCTTTTCCCGCCAAAAATGATCCCACGGCCAATATGGCCTCTACTCATCCAATGGCTAAAAATATTGATGGGATTTGATCAGAGGACACGTGGAAGCCATTTGAAGTATAAAAAGAGGAAGAGAAGCAAGAAAGAAGGCAGTAGTTAGTTTTATAATTTCCTGTATGTCGTTTTTAAGATAAATGTTTTAGTTTAAGTTTTAAAATGTAATCTTTTGTTTCTTTGATCTAAACTCAAGTGATTTTATCATTATAATCTGTTTTTAAGTATAAATTCAAAGTTCTATTATGATTCCAAGTTTTTATGCTACTGTTGAGAAACTCAGTTTCAATCTCTTATAATCAATGCTCTAATTAGCTTTATCTTACTCCAAATAAGCTTATTCAAGCTTATTATAGCTTTGAGTAAGCTCACAATTCAGTTTCAAACAACTTGGGTACTTGGTCAACGAAAGTCAAACTGGGTGCAGTTGGTCTTGGAAATGGATAATGGTTGATGCAGTGCTGTTTTGGATTGGGTTTGGTTTAGAATAGTGGTGGTTTGGTTTTGCTTAAGCTTCTCAATAGCTGGTCTTCAAGTTAAGTCTCAATCTTTTTCCATTTAACTATTTTTAAATCTGCATAACCTGCATAATATGTATCTGTGTTTAGGATTAGTTTTTACCTGTTTATTTAGTAGTAATAAGGGTAGTTAAACTCATTTTGAGTACTTATACAAACTTGTTCAGTAGTTGGTTTCATTTAAAGTTCAAATCATTTATTAAAGTGGTGTTTAGATCAGTGGCTTAACTGAGCTTGAGCTCTTGTTTGTGCTAAACACCTGTCTACTAAGTCTCAATAAGGACCACTAGAACCATATCATCATTCATTTGTGCATCAAGATGGGTGAAAGTCAAATTCCACTTGAATCATCCTATTAGCTTATCTCGTTGGAATTTTCAAAAGCCAAAGCTTGATTCATGTTTAGAATTCATAGAGGTGTCTTAATATAGCTTTATTTTATCTTAATACATCATAATAAGTCCATAAATTAAGCTCAAAGCTCATAAAAGTCAAAGCTTTCATAATCGCTCAAAAGTCAAAAATGAAAAGTCATTTTAAGCCCAACTTGGGTGATTTTAATGGATTCATCTCGGCTCAATTCAAGTGAAATTATGGGTTTTTATAGTTCAGCTGGTCTAGTTACTTAATATGATTTTTATGGAATTTTAGTAATTTTCTAAAAGCTCCAAATGAGCTTGTCAAAAAGGGCAAAAGTGCCCTGTGCACAGGGAACTGAGACTGCACAGGTGTTGTGCAGTTTGTGCAGTCCTTGCACAGAGCTCAATTGAGCTTCTCTTGGTCTAGTTTTTGGTTTACAAGCACCTAGCCAGGTCTAGTTTAGATCCCAACTTCTGGTTTTGATTTCCAGCTTATGGGGTAGCTTATTTTTAAGCTACAAAGTAACCCCCAAAACTGTTTTTTAGCACTTGATCTCAAATGATCAAATCATAGTAGTTTGTGTCTTAGAGGTTTAGGTCAGTTGTATTTAGCTTCATTTGAGTAGTAATAGCATATTATAGCTTCTGTGTTGGATTGGTGCCCAGTTTGTACCATTAGCTTATCTATAAGTGCTTATTTATAAGCACTTCTCTTGCAGATTCAATTTCTCACACACAAGCCCTGTTTTATATTTTTCTCAGATTCATAACATTATTTTAGACTTTTCTTGAATTTTTCATATTTTTCTAGGTCGGTTTACTATTTTCCTTAATTAAAAGCAGTTTTAAGTCATTTTAAATAGCTTTTAATACAATTAAATCGGAAAACTTCAAAAAATAAGTTTTCATTTTCCTAGGTTAAGATAAATATAAAAGTCAAAAATTATTTTCCAGATTTTCATAGTTTAATTTGTAATTTTAGTAATTTAATTAGTTTTAAGTAGTTTTAATTCATAGAAAATAGAAAAATAATCGAAAAATATAAAATTAGTTTTGAAAATTCTCTTTAGTTATTTTAGATTTTCCAAGTCATAATTTCATTTTTCTAGCTTTATTTCATATTTTCTTGTATTTTAGGGTATTATTAAATAAATAAAAATAGTTTTTAATTAATAATAATTAGATAAATAGTTTTAAAAATAATTTTCTTTTTCTTAAAATTTTCTCTTATCATTAGGTTTGTAAAATATCATTTTCATATTTTTAGGATTAATATTGTTTAAGTTTCACATTTTCTTTTATGACGTCACGTAGTTTTTAATTTAAGTTTTATAAAAGAAAAATCAAAACATCATTTTAAAAATAGTGATAGCGTTTATTTAATATAGTTTATCTTTTAATTTCCTTTAATTTGCATTTAAGCCCCGTAATTTATATACTTTTCTTTAGTTATAATCAAATCAAACTCTTTTCCGTTCAAATCCTCTCGATCACTATTCGTTTGACTATTCTCGCATACTCGTTGGGACATAACGACCGGGAAACACTATACTCTCCTCGATCTTCATTGCATTTGTTTCGAGTGTTTTAAGTTTCTTACGGTTAGCCATTCACAGTGGCTAGCTTGTGTGATAAAACTTGACCGTTTGGGGCGAATCAAATTTTAGCGCCACGCGAGTCAGTGCTAATTATCTTACGTTTAGCATATTAGTGATTTGAATATTCACTCTTTGTTCATACCATCTATATGTATTTATATTTTCTTATAAAATCCAAAACATCCAAAAACCAAAAATCAAAACCAAAAGATTTTCATTCTTTGTTTTTACATCATGTTTATCAAAAATACCAAAAATATTCATCTTTACCCTCTTACCCTTTTTGATTCTTTATCCCTTTACCCTCTATCCATTTGATTCTAACTTCTTCTCATGGAATCTCTCGACTACGACGAATTCGGGACGAATTTGAAAACTTCATACTTTATCACAAATGTCAAGAATTCGTGTTGTTCGTGATGATCCATTAATTATGCGTAGGGAAATGGAACGAGAAACCGGGTGACAAAGGACCGGTACTTCCATCGATAATGGAAGTGCTAAATCGTCCAACCTACGGTTATCCAAAGATCTAAACCCTCAATTGCTCCTAAGCCGTCTAAAATTGATCCTAAACTTTCACGATTTACGGTTAAAAGCAAACATGCGAAATTTAGACCGGTGACTAGCAAGAATGACTTGCCTAATCTTCACGTTCTCAAGAACCGAAACCGAGACCATAACGGAAGTGGTGGAAATTGCTAGCTCTCGAGCACACCACTTGTCCCACCTCCGGATTTTTCAAAATGTTCTTCGAGACTTGATAGTCATTCGGATCACCATGTTGGTTTTGTTGATTCTTTGAATAAACCGATTCCTTCTCATAACTCTCAAATGAAATCGTTTATTCCTTGTGTCGGTTGTGGTGAGCCTCTTTTGGTTCACCACGTCGTTGGTGTACGTGTGTGTACAATGTGGTAATGATATTCGTAACGGGAGTTGTTTGTTTTGTGGTTCGAGGAATTCAATTGATTATAATCCTAATCCGAACTCATTTAACGACCCTCAAACTTTTCCAATTACCCACCACACCCGACTTATCTTCATATAATCAACATAATCACGTGAATTTTGTGGAGGTCCTCACCAAGGATTTGAGTGTCAATCCGAAACACGTTTGTCTATGAACAGTTTTCGGTGATGCTCGAACTTTGGTTATGACCAATATCCATATAATTCACCGATCCGACTCAGCTTTTCTTGTTGTGAAATCTTGTGGAGGTCCCCACTTCACTCGATTGTCAAATAGGAATCCATTTCCTTGTAACAATCATGACTCTCACAGTTTGACAATTTCCAACCTCCACAAGACCATACGGTTCAAACTCCACCGAGCCATTGCCTAAAGAAATTTCCCAAGATTTTGAAACCGCAATGAAAACACTTGATGATATGATTCAAAACTTTAAGAATCAAGTGAGTGGTGAGAAAACCATGGGAGAATTGCTAGTCAAGAACGAGAGGCTCGCAAATCTAGGGAAGAATTATTAGTCCTAGAGCAAGCGACTCTAAGGCGTTCCCAATTTCTTAAGGCGACTATGTATGATGATGACGAGGAGAGTATTTCTTTTAAGAATATTATTTCTCAACTCCTCGGTCGGTTGATATCCCAATGAGCTGAGATTCCATCTCAAACAATCGCTATCACACCAAGCTCCCACTCACTCTCCGAACATGGGGACGAGCATCTTGACACTGCTCCGAAAAGGAATCGGACGAATTCATAAAGTCTAGTGTTGAGAACTTTGTCCCAATCCCGAGAGAGTCACAGGAACTTCGATCATATGTGTGATTCTCTTTCCCTCTTGAGTGTTCAAAAGATCATTTTGAAACTTTCTCCGATTTTAGCGAAGATTGTGCTTCCTATGGAAACATCGAGTATGTTGAGGCATCACTCCCACGCCCGATGTCGATCATCTTCTTGAGGAGTTCACCGATGAACTCACTCACATCAATCCACTTTCATCGGAAAGTAATGATAGTCTTTTGATTTCAAAGCCGATCCGGGAGAGATTGAAAGTCTCCTTATAATGATCGCTCACTCACTTCTCACCCTAACAAATTCAATAGAGAATGTTAATCACTTTGTTCCCGAAGCATTCAAAACTACTCTCACCAATCCTCTATTTGAATTCGACTCGAATTCACTTTAATTTCTGAGAATCCACTCTTTGATACTCGGATTGAGGATAGTGATGAGTCTACATGGAACAAGAATTCACGATTTACATCTTGTGATTGATTCTCTTCACGAGGAGTTCGCGGTGAACTCACTCATATCATATCTCCGCGGAGTATGATAACTTCCACTTTGATCATGACACACCCGGATTTGTCTTGATCACGTGAGCTTAAATGATGAGATTCATGAAATTATGAATTCTCCTATGGATGAAGATGAGTTAGTCATGATTTTTATCATGATTTTCTTTCTTTCTTCACCTATCCGTGACTTCTTCTCTTCTTCACTCCTTCGGAATGAAGACATTATCTTTGATCCCGCATTTCCATGTACCATTTGTGAGCCGGATCTCTATATCTCATCGGTGTGGAACTTTCACGTGCTTCAATGTTTATCCAAACATCTTGAATGAAAGTCCGATGGAGATTGTCTCTTCCACTTACTTCCCATGAACAAATTAATTCGGGTCGAGTCAAGCTAGCGACTCGGTAATCAAAAACAATAGTTAAACATGGGTTTTCACCGTGTGTACCACTCTAGTGTGGGGAGATGTCCCACATGTTGTATATAGATCTTAAAATGAATGAAAATTGTAAATATTAAAAAGAGAATAATTGTTGTGTTTCTACACTTAGCTAGTAATGTTATCTTTTACGTTCTAAGTTTCGCATAACAATGGTACTTTGAATATTGAGGACAATATTCATTTCTAAGTGTGGGGAAATTCGCGAATTTGATCATAAATGTACCCTTTTAGTCCCTTTTTCCCCAAAATGGCCAAATTTTAAAATTTTTTTAGTGGAAGTACTATGTACTAAACACAACAAATGGTAATCATCCACCATGTCTAACCCACATAAGGATTGGCTAATCCAGAGCAAACGGCTCTTGGTAAAGATATCTCAAATCCGTTGACGACTTGCAATTTGCCCAAAATTGTATGGTATTCACCACCATATCCTTAAAAGTGAAGAGTTGGCTAGCCCGCAAGTTTATGGCTTGTGGTAAAGGCGATGGAAAAACCATAATTGGTAATCACTCACCAAAGATATTTTATCTAAGAGTTGGCTAGTCCGAAGCAAACGGCTTCGGTAAAGACAAATCAAATCCGTTGAAAGTCGGTGATTTGCTCAAAATCATTTGGTTATCATTGTACCAAGGTTCTTACTTGAACTAAAACATTTGGCTACTCCGAGTAATGGCTTTTGGTAAAGAGATGAAATCCATTAATTTTTCTCAAAACATTGCTAGGGACTAGCAATATCTTAGTGTGGGGATTGATGAGTGTCTAAATACTCATCATTTTGTACCATTTAAACCGCAAAACATCCGAAAACACTCGAAATGCATCAAAATGATAAAAATATCACAAATAAGTGTTTTATGTGTTTTAAATGCAAAATATCAAAATCGGTGAAAAACGATCAAGTTTGCATAATTGGCGCTTTAGTCCCCAAGTTTCAAAAGTTGTCAAAAACAGTCCTGTAAATCTAAACAAAGAAAATATCATTTCAAGTCCCTAGGATTCATGAGTTGTCAAAATTGGTCCTTGAGATTTAAATTTGCAAAATTACAACTTAGGTCCCTAAACTTTGTAAATTGTCAAAGATAGTCCTTGGAAGTTTGAAAATTTCTATTTTAGTCCTTGTACTATTGAAGTTTGTCGGTTTGGTCCTTGTGACAACTTTGGAATATTGGCGAAATGGTCCCTCAAGTTTGGAATAGTTGCAAAATGGTCCTTGTCATCTAAACAAACCAAATGGACCCTTTAAACCATTATGACCCCGCCATTACGCCTTAAACCTTTGACCCTTCCCTTTTTTGACCCCTGGTCAAATCCAACAAACAAACACTAGCCCGCCTTTTACGTGTTTCTTCCCAACCACTTGCCTGCAACACCTCTCACCCATCTCCCATCACCTTATCCCTTCCTCTCTTCTCATCATATCACCTATCTTATCCCTACAATCCACCCCCCCAGTTGCAAACTCGAGCCCTACGGTCAAATTATCCTTTTCCGCCAAAAATGATCCAACGGCCAATATGGCCTCTACTCATCCAATGGCTAAAAATATTGATGGGATTTGATCGAGGAGACGAGAGAAGCCATTTGAAGTATAAAAGAGGAAGAGAAGCAAGAAAGAAGGCGTTAGTTAGTTTTATAATTTCACGTATGTCGTTTTTAAGATAAATGTTTTAGTTTAAGTTTTAAAATGTAATCTTTTGTTTCTTTGATCTAAACTCAAGTGATTTTATCATTATAACTGCTTTTAAGTATAAATTCAAAGTTCTATTATGATTCCAAGTTTTTATACTCTTGTTGAGAAACTCGGTTTCAATCTCTTATAATCAATGCTCTAATTAGCTTTATCTTACTCCAAATAAGCTTATTCAAGCTTATTATAGCTTTGAGTAAGCTCACAATTCGATTTCAAACAACTTGGGTACTTGGTCAACGAAAGTCAAACTGGTGCAGTTGGTCTTGAAATGGATAATGGTTGATGCAAGGTCTTTGTTTTGGATTGGGTTTGGTTTAGAATAGTGGTGGTTTGGTTTTGCTTAAGCTTCTCAATAGTCGGTCTTCAAGTTAAGTCTCAATCTTTTTCCATTTAACTATTTTTAAATCGCATAACTCGCATAATATGTATCCGTGTTTAGGATTAGTTTTACACTGTTTATTTAGTAGTAATAAGGGTAGTTAAACTCATTTGAGTACTTATACAAACTTGTTCAGTAGTTGGTTTCATTTAAAGTTCAAATCATTTATTAAAGTGGTGTTTGGATCAGTGGCTTAACTGAGCTTGAGCTCTTGTTTGTGCTAAACACCTGTCTACTAAGTCTCAATAAGGACCACTAGAACCATATCTGTCATTCATTTGTGCATCAAGACAGTGAAAGTCAAATTCCACTTGAATCTGTCCTATTAGCTTATCTGTTGGAATTTTCAAAAAGCCAAAGCTTGATTCATGTTTAGAATTCATAGAGGTGTCTTAATATAGCTTTATTTTATCTTAATACATCATAATAAGTCCATAAATTAAGCTCAAAGCTCATAAAAGTCAAAGCTTTCATAATCGCTCAAAAGTCAAAAATGAAAAGTCATTTAAGCCCAACTTGGGTGATTTTAATGGATTCATCTCGGCTCAATTCAAGTGAAATTATGGGTTTTATAGTTCACCGGTCTAGTTACTTAATATGATTTTTATGGAATTTTAGTAATTTTCTAAAAGCTCCAAATGAGCTTGTCAAAAGGGCAAAAGTGCCACATGCATGTGAACCGAGGCCGCATGTGTTGTGCGGTTTGTGCGATCCTTGCACAGAGCTCAATTGAGCTTCTCTTGGTCTAGTTTTTGGTTTACAAGCACCTAGCCAGGTCTACTTTAGATCCCAACTTGGTTTTGATTTCCGACTTATGGGGTAGCTTATTTTTAAGCTACAAGTAACCCCAAAACTGTTTTTAGCACTTGATCTCAAATGATCAAATCATAGTAGTTTTGTCTTAGAGGTTTAGGTCAGTTGTATTTAGCTTCATTTGAGTAGTAATAGCATATTATAGCTTCGTGTTGGATTGGTGCCCGCTTGTACCATTAGCTTATCTATAAGTGCTTATTTATAAGCACTTCTCTTGCTGCTTCAATTTCTCACACACAAGCCCTGTTTTATATTTTTCTAGATTCATAACATTATTTTAGACTTTTCTTGAATTTTTCATTTTTCTAGGTCGGTTTACTATTTTTCCTTAATTAAAACAGTTTTAAGTCATTTTAAATAGCTTTTAATACAATTAAATCGAAAAACTTCAAAAAATAAGTTTTCATTTTTCCTAGGTTAAGATAAATATAAAAAGTCAAAAATTATTTTTCCAGATTTTTCATAGTTTAATTTGTAATTTTAGTAATTTAATTAGTTTTAAGTAGTTTTAATTCATAGAAAATAGAAAATAATCGAAAAATATAAAAATAGTTTTGAAAATTCTATTTAGTTATTTTAGATTTTTCCAAGTCATAATTTCATTTTTCTAGCTTTATTTCATATTTTCTTGTATTTTAGGGTATTATTAAATAAGTAAAAATAGTTTTAATTAATAATAATTAGATAAATAGTTTTAAAATAATTTTCTTTTTCTTAAAATTTTCTTTTATCATTAGGTTTGTAAAAATATCATTTTCATATTTTTAGGATTAATATTGTTTAAGTTTCACATTTTCTTTTGACGTCACGTAGTTTTTAATTTAAGTTTTATAAAGAAAAATCAAAACATCATTTTAAAAATAGTGATAGCGTTTATTTAATATAGTTTATCTTTTAATTTCCTTTAATTTGCATTTAAGCCCTGTAATTTATATACTTTTCTTTAGTTATAATTAAATCAAACTCTTTTCCGTTCAAATCCTCTCGATCACTATTCGTTTGACTATTCATCGCATAGCTCGTTGGGACATAACGACCGGGAAACACTATACTCTCCGATCTTCATTGCATTTGTTCCGATCGTTTTAAGTTTCTTACGGTTAGCCATTCACAGTGGCTAGCTTGTGATAAAACTCGACCGGTTTGCACGAATCGAAAGCGTTAGTCAATAAGATTAGGATATCGGTTTCCATCGAGAACGATCATGAAACTCGGTGGAGAAAAGACAAACTTGAGCACGAGAGTCTTCATATCGAGAACATCCTAAACACAACATCACAAACAACCAAACACAAGAAATCGAAGAGGCTAACCCCTTCACGTCACTTATTAGAAAATAGAAAGAAGATAGAGATAAGCATGGGGTGCCCTCCCATGAAGCGCTACTGTTTTTGATCACCGAGTCGCTAGCCTGACTCGTCCCCGAATTCATTTGTCCTTGGGGAAACAAGCGAGAAGGATACCCGGATCAAAGATGGTATCCTCACTCCGAAAGGAAAGAGAATGGGTGGGTTGGGAGGGAAAGAAAATGCCGGGCTCAAGCACATACTGTATAACATCCCTCAAACTCACATGAGGTATATCAAGAAAGAATGATCCATCATCCGGTGGTTTAGCGGGTGGACGAAGGAATGATGGATCAATAAGAGAATACTCCAAAGAAAACGGGAGCTCATGGTAAGGGATAAGAGGTGTGGGCTCATCGGGATAAGTGAGGGTCGACTCAACAGAGGAAGGAGAATCATCATTAAGCAAGCTTTCAAGAAAAAGGACATCTTGATCAGAGTCGCACCCGTCACTCTCAATACCCGGCGGTAATAAGTCGATTTCTTCCATATCAGAATCATAAGGTGGATTATCAAGAATATCGTCTTCAACCACTTTAATTGATTCATTCATCTCAGGCTCCATTTCGAAATCAATCTCCATAATATTCTCGTGTCGGTTCATTACTTTCTTCATCTTGCATAACATCACATGACGGAGAGAAAGGTCGGAACACGAGATGGGACAAGTGGTGTGCTCGAGAGCTAGCAATATCCACCACTTCGTTGTGGTCTCTGAATCGGACTCAAAATCTTTGTCGAAAATAGGATTAACCCATAAAAGGTATAGTCGTTTGTGAATTGAAAGAGGATTTGAGAAAATCCAAAGTAACCTCGAAATGTCAAGAGAATCACACAAAAGCGAATCACAATCAACATCGGATATATCCTCGGACTCACTTGGGATTGGGTCAAGGCTCTCAACGAGAAGATTCCGTTTCCGGAATAGTGCTAAGAGGCTCGTCCCCGTTATGAGAGAGTCAGCAGGGAGCAACAACTATCGAAGACATAGAATCATTGACCTCTTCCAAAGACGTTACTTCTCTCAACGGTGTGAGAGAAGGGAAGGGTCGGAAATGAAAGGCTCGAGAAATGGGAGTGGTTTCAGCCGACAAACTCTCATAATATTCTTTCATTTGAATGGAATCCTCATCATCATCGAAAACGAAATTCTTGCGATATTGGGCATTGTAGCATTGTAGGCGTTGTCATCGGTGGCTTGACAATCGTAAAAGGATGGGGACCACCACAATAATCACATCTTTTGAAAATGGTATCAGCGGGCTCGGTTTTCTTGCATGCATCGAATATCATTAGTAAGCTCGACCATCTTAACGGTTTATTTCTTGATGTCGAACTTTTGATTTGTTCTCGATGATCGTCAATATATCCCAGGGTGCGATACAAGATATTGCCACCGGCGGTGTTTAAGTGAATCTTGATCGGTTTGCGTTAAAGCATTGTAGAATATATCGATTTGAAGTAATTCCGAAAAACCATGATGTGGGAAATTCCGTAGGAGATCTTTGAATCTTTCCCATGCCTCACCAAAACTTTCATCAAAACACTGCTGGAAGTTTGTAATTTCGTTCTTAAGATTTAGCGTTGTAGAATAAGGAAAGAAATGATTTACAAATTTTGAAACGAGATCTTCCCAAGCAGTGATCGATCGAGGGGGTTCTTTATCGAGCCAATTCCGGGCTGCCCGCTCGAGAGAAAATGAGAATAGCATCAACTTAATTGTGTCATGAGGAACATCCTTATACTTTATAGTTGAAATTATATTATCAAACCATCGGATGTGAGCATAGGGATCGTCCCTCTCGAAACCATAAAATGGATTCGACATAATTAGTTGAATTAAACTGGTTTGTATCTCGAAATTTTCGGAAAGAATCTCCGGTACAATGATAGCATCTTCGTAACCCTCGGTGGGTACTTGGAGCAATTCCGACATCGTACGCGTGTCCGCCATTAGAATTAAACATATAGAGGGATAATAGGAAAGAATTATCGGTTTAGAGGATAAAGAAGATAGAATTAAACGGTTCCAGATGGTAAAGAGATAAAGAATTGACGGTTAAGAGGATAAAGACGATTATTTTTGGGTTTTTATAAATAGAAAACATAAAAGTAAAACAAATTTTGAAAAGGAAAATCTTTTTGGGTTTTTATAAAAGTAATATGTACAAAAACACAACGGTAACTTCACGAGGAAGGATCTTCAAAACCATGAATCGAGACGGAATACGAAACTCACTACAAGCCCTCCCGGCGGCGCGCCATTTTTATTTTTCGTTTCTCGTACACAAGATATATTTTCGAAGAAATACAAAGGTATGTATTTCCGGGTCGTTTTCAACGAGGATGAATGGAGTAAACAACTCGCGTCGCGTGATTCGGGATTCGAATGGATTAAAAAGGATTTAGTGATTTCTAAACTACAAGGAAGCAATAATAAAGGAAAGAAATAAAAACTACAGAATCTATGATGAAAACAAGTAAATACGACTAAGTATGCAATTTTAAAACTAAAAGCAAAAACGTAATTAATTAAGCGAATAAAAAGCAAACTACTCTAATTTTAACTCGTAAAAATGAAATTCTATTTTCTACAGCTAAGAATGATATTTGAAAATTATTTAAAATTTAAAACTAATTTTTTGGACTTTTCTTGATTTATTATGATTTAAAAACTAGTTTAAGACATTTAAAATAGAGCTAAAATGCTAAAAATTAGGAAAACATGCAAGAAAAATACAAAACTATTTTTCAAAAATCTTAAATGACTAAAAAGAATTTTCAGAACTGGAATCACATTTTTTGACTTTTTATGAATTTATTATGAATATAATACTAGTTAAAACTAATTAAAATGCTAGAAAATCTATTTTAACTAAGAAAATTCAGGAAAAATACTTTTATGACTTTTGAATATTCTAAAACTAAGAAAATTGAAATTGTATTTTTAAGAGCTTTTTCTAATTTATTTGGATTAAATGCTAATTAAAAATGCTAGAAAATGACATAAAATGCGAAAAATAGCAAATGAACAGTGAAAATATGAAAACTTCAGTCAACTATAAAGTAATAATGAGAACCCAGGAAAAATAGTATAAACTATTTTGAGATCGAATACTATGATTTGGGCTAGAAGCGCTTATGAAGAGCTTAATGGAAATAAGCTAAAAGCTACTAGAATGATACCACAAGTTCTAACTACCTAAACTAACCAAAACTAAGCTACTGCAAGTGATTTGGGTCAAATAAGCTCAAGCAAGAGGCATTTAAGCTCTAAATCAAATCTAAACTATCTAATGCCAAACGACCTAGTGGCTACTTTAAGCCCTTGTTAAGCCGACTTATAAAAATCACAAAATAAACTAAAATCACCATGAAAACCACTACCAACCAAAGTGTCTAAATCCAGAATTTCAACTGAATTGGAATTAAAGTGAGTGAATGAAAATATAAAAGTGGAAGCCGTTTGAGCGAAATTGGATATTTGACTTTTTATGAAAAAAGCGAGCAGTTGACTTTAGTGAGATTCGATTGATCCTAACGAGTCTAAGTGATGTTTTAAGATGAAATTCAACCTAACTAAGCTACTTAAACAAGATCTAAACCTAAATGCAAGGTTTGTACTCTGAATCAAGCGATGTGAATATAAGAACAGAAACTTTTGATTTTGACTTTCGGTGATAATATATGCAAACTAAGGACTAACATGGATGCAAATATCATATATAAGCTTATATCACCCAAACTTAACCACGGGTCTAACCTTAAACTCGTAAATAAGCTCTATGCCAAACATACCTTACTATATCATAATTGCACTTATGGCCAATCTACTCACAAAACTAAATCATAACTAATTCTAATACTACTATAGATCAACTAACAGCAGATTATAACAGTAATAACACACATTTACTACTAAATCCTAATTATGCAAATCTCAACAGTTTAGTATGCAAATGGACAAATCAAGCTAAAACAAATTAACAATCAATCACACTAGCAATATAATGATGATATAAGCTAATTTAAACTAATTAAAACTCAGAAGCTAATCTACACTACTGGTTCAATTAAGGCAGATATGAACTTACATCAGTCCAGCCACTGTGGCTTGAAAATTGAGAATCAAACGCTATCCTAAACCTATTACCAACCCCAAATCGAACTAAACCAACCAAATTCTGAACCATATCAGCAATTAATCCATATCCTGCTCGATTACGCACTGTTGACTTTGTTTGGTGATTTGAGAAACGATTTTGGAACTAGTAAAGCGAGATGAGCTCATACAAGCTTATATAAGCTTATATGAGCTTAATAATCATTGATGTGAGCTTGAAACAAGAGAAATTTGAAAGCAATTGACAAGGAATTTAAATTGAAAATGCAACTTTCATTAATAAAAGGAATTTTACAAAGCTCAAAAGAATTACAAGCGAATTTAAATGCTAGAAAAAAGCGATAAATGATGAAATTAAATGGTAACATAATCTCTAAAAGCTATGAGAAAATGGACCATTCAACTTGTAAGTGAAGATGGGTTTTATAGCCTAGCGAGAGCATTGGTCTTGATCTCGGAAGGTCCTAGATGCCTAATCTCATCCGTTGATTATCCCTTGTGTCATCAAGTCATCCCACAACCATTAGATTAGCTTGGTGATGTGTTAGCTCAATCAAATGCTCTTATTTGTCCACGTGGCAATCCGTGCGAGCATCCTCGACACGTTGTCGATTACATCTAGAAGGTTACTTAAGTGAGGTAAATGGTTGGGCGGTAAAACTTTGGAAGGGTATGATGGCGGGTTTTGTTTTGGGCGCGTCTTTCACTGGGTTAGGGGTGGGTTTATTTTATTTTTGTTTGACCATTTGACTTTGGGGAGGTTTGGTTGACCGGTTAGTTTGGTTTATTTGGGTAGGATTATTTAGGGGATGGGCTTGGGCTAGTGAGTATAATGGGTTTAATTTAGTTTTGGATTTGGTGTAATGGATTTGGTATATTATGACTTTAGTACACTAAGGACCATACATGTAATTTGGTGAATTTCAAGGACCAATAGTGTACATAATGAAATGGTTGAGGTAATTTTGGTACTTTGGTAAAGTGGAATTTAAGAGGATGTAAAGTGTAATTATGGAAAGTGAAGGGTATAATGTGTATTTTGGTGAAATGAAAGGTAAAATAGTGAAAACTTCCAAGACATGTCCCGAAATCCGTAAATTATACTTTTGAGCATCAAAATCCCTGAAATAGCATTCCTGGCATCGGCTTTTGCACTCTTCTTTCTCTCGTGCTCGGTTTTTCTTCGGTTTTGGCTTCTTTTTGTCACATTTCATCATATCCGTACTGCGCATGCATAAACTCAAGAAACCAACGAGATATTAGCAATAAACGGCTCTTTTCTTGGTTATTTTGGGTGCGATTTGATAAAGAAATAATATGTGTTTAGCACATATCATTATCATAATACAAGTTTCGATCGGATGAAAGACTCCACACGAGCAATCACGATCCGCCACTTCACGGAACAATTTGATGTTGAACTCGACCCTATGACCTCGAATTTCAAAACCCCAACTCAATTTAAAACCCCAACTTTTGAAACCCTAATTTTCGATAATGCTTGAGGTGTAAAGTAAGACATTCTTGCCTTCAATTGGCTTTTATAGGAGTTAAATAGGGATGTTCTTGACAACCTTTTGGCCATGGGGGTTTGATAATTCCCTTCTTGAGCAAGATCACTTTCATTCTTCAATCTCTAAGCATGTATCACGCGTTTTGTTGACCAAATGATGGTGACCCATGAGTACTTGTGATATTGAGGTTATTAGATACTAGGTCAAAAGGCGGTCGTGAGGCGTTGGGGATGGTGGAGGAAAACAAAAGAAAACAACCCTATGACCATTTTGGTTACGCCTTGGGAAGCCATGGAAGATAGTGGAGATGGATTATTATCAAAAGAGAATAGTTACACAGGAAAATGGTGATCTTGGGAAGCGAGAAAAGAAGAGCGTGAAAGGGAGAGATGGGAAGAGGGTAGGCGTGCGTGGGATCCGAGGAATATGGGTGGGATTTTACTTTTAATTTATTTAATGTATTATTGGATGAATAAATAAAAGAAAAATAATCGAGAAAATTAAAGGGAAGAAGACAAGGTATTTTAGTCGTTTAAGTTTGGCGAGGGATCAAACATGCAACCAAACTTGAAATGAGGACCATCGTTGACTTTCGAAAGGACGGGGATCAAACACGCAATTTGGTCAAACCACAAGGACCAAAAATGCAATTTACTCTATTTATCTCACATGTCGGAGAGGTGAATATTCTCACTATCTATAAAGTTATTAGAACGAAAAACATAAAACTAAAAAACATTCATCGTCACAAATTTTATTACGAAGTCCACCGCCGTGATCACTAATTTTCAGCCTAAGTAGGGACTAATAGTTGGCGAGCTTTCACACACGACGTGGGGTCTGTGAAAACAAGCCCTTTGATCACGAAAGAAATACGCTTATGTGATCTTCACTTACACGCTCGAAATAAATTTTCTATCAAGTACATGCTAGTAATGACATTTGTGACATATAAACTATTTTTCTAAGTTCATACGCGATTTTTCACATCAATTATGTGGGTAACATAATCACTTGCCCAACAGCCTCGGAGATGAGATACATGTAGATAATGGAAAGTTTGGACAGAGTATCCTAGATAACAAGATAAAAAGGAATGGTAATTTCAATGTTTAGTACATAAAATAGAGTACCAACAAACTACTTAACTGCCTGGTATGTCTTGCCAAAACTGCCAAACAAAGCGGCTTCAGATACTAACGGAATCCACTAAAAAAAAAAAAAAAAAAAAAAACGGCTCCTTGTGCTCAATATGTGGGTATGGATGGATCAGCGTTGACTGCATATGCATGGATTCCGCCAGCAATGTTGTATATTCTCCTAAACCCCTGTGATAGGCATTCACACCATAAGGATTACTTGTATATAAAGAATTATTTTATCAGAGAAGATTTGCATGCATAGTTGGAAATTGCAAAAGATGTGTTCTCTTCAGTGATGTATAACAACAGTTACCTGTGTCTGCAACCATTTGGCAACTTGCAATGACCGCATTCCATGGTGACACTACAGAACCAAACAAGCTCTGATCAGTAGTAAAGAGACAACTCTGTTGGAGAACATATATAAAGTGCGTACTTTGAATGTCCACACGACTCAGGAGCGAGAATGCTACACAAATACTTATCCAAAAACCAGATTTCTGGATAAAGAGACGCTTTTACACATCTCACCGGCTAACATTTAAATCCAGATGAGAAAATGACCCATGCTATGTTACTCTCATAATGTAAAGTACCATATATCATTATAGAGGTACCAATATTGACATAGGGTACACATTCTCTAAACGGGTAAAATAGGTAAAAGTTATAAAAATCTCAAAAAAAAATATATAGGTGCCCGTACACCAAGTATAAGAATTACTCGTCTTGACCCATCACCCAAACCGTACGACCACCTATTATGCCACCTCTATACCACTGATTTCTGGTATAGTGCTGAGTAACAACAGATGCTAGGTGTAGTCGTGTAGATCCATCTATATGGGTGTAAACTGGTCTTGTTAATTGGGTGTCCATGTAGTTATTTATTTAAGAAAAAGACAACATACCAGAACGTAAGTATCCTTCTGGGGATCTAATTTGGTAGTGACTTCTGGTCCCCAGCTGCCAAACTGCTGCAGAGGAAGAACTTGAAATCCCGATAAAGCTCGCTCCCTGTTCAACAACACAAATATATGTGGTTATATTTTTGCAAACAGTTAAAGCAATAAATAATTATTCTCCAAAAGCCTTGTGAAATCCTATTTTAACCATTCAGATAGCATTTATCTAACCTTTCACAACTAAAATTCAAGCATATATTAAGAAAATCTAAAGTACTGAAGTCCAATAATAGTATCTTAACAAACATTAGGTAAAACTTTAGGCCCTGAAAGATCTCAATTCTTCAAATCCATTTTAAGTTATATATTCTGTAATTTCCTGCCTCTGTCAGGACACTACGGTCGTTTGAGTACCAACAAACTACTTAACTGCAAATTCACCTGGTATGTCATGCCCAGCTGACAAGACTTTGAGCTATTATAGTCATAAAATAATTATAACACTCCTATAAGCATAACAAAAGTAAATACAACATTTGAAAGCGAGAAAATAAGCTGCACGTATGATAAAGACTGGGGCAAACTAGTTCGAGTTTTTGTCGAGTTATTCTGGCACGATCAAGTAAATACACTTATTTGGTTTTGTTGAGTTAATACATGCTAAATAGTCAATACGTACAAGGGGCTGAGTTAGAATATATAAGAGAACACAACTTGAGCCCTTATCAAGATTTACATTCCCATGTATGTACTTTTAAGGTATTTAATTTCCTAGCTTAATCCCAAGCTTGTTTTATTGAACCTAGTACTAACAGATTTCTTTAAGCTATTCAAGTTTTTGAATCCAGCTTGCTTTATGAAGCATGCTTGTTGAGCTTTCAAGCAGAGTATAAGGTTGACCTTTCGTGACAACTTTGGCCACGTCATTTATCTATATGATTCGAATAAACATTACACAACATCCAAGTTGTGGGATCATTCATTCCCAAAATGCTTAAATAGCTTTAGCATTCGATATTTTATAGCCTGGTGCATCACACAAAAATATAAACCAACAAACAATCCAATTGCTACTACAAAAAAAAAAAAAAAAAAAAAAAATCAGAAATGAATTGAATATATTGGTTTTATAAAAACAAAAAGGAAAGATAAAAATTAGCAAGATAAACGAGCCCGAACCCGTTTTGGTCCATTACCCAACCCAATAATTTTGGCACCTATATATAGCTAGGCCAAGGTAAAAAGACTTAAACATGTACTATAATGCCTACAGGCTATGCTGCAACATACGGGTATGACGATAACAGTGCATGGTACATGGATGACTGCACTGGGAAACATTTATAAATGCATATGTTATGTTCACATATCTTAACCGGAACCAATATAAGGAAGAAGTTGTTTCATACTTTCATGATTCAAGTATTAATTATATCAGACAAATAAATACTAAACCAAGACTTTGCTGTATTTTTACTTTTGTATAGTCTGCCCATATCTCTCCTAACTAACAGAAGGTTACCTTTATATGTTTTCTGTTCTTTTTTATGTTAGCCTTTCTTTAGTTTTCAACATTGTGATTCTTAAGCAGAAAAATGAAATTTGGACGTACACTTCATGTGGTTCTCGGACATCAATAAATTGAGCATCTTCACGGAACTCAGGATCTTGTAATTTTGCATGAAGCTCTTCAGGTTGAATGTCCTCAAGTACAGATTCTTCCTGAAATTGAAATATATAACCCGAAAGTCAGCTCTGATAAAAAGATGAAAGGTCGGAGAAGAGATACATACTATAACAAAACACACACACCTCTCTGATAAAACTTGCAATAAATGCCATCCAAATTGAGTTTTACATTTAACAACTTTGTTTAATGGAGCAGTAAATGCAGCTTCCTCAAACTCTGGCACCTGCAACAACTCACCATAAAAAAGTAAGGAACAACTACTACAAGAAAATCTACAAATTTTAGACTAGAATTACTTGCAGTGCCACATATTAACCGAATAATTACTAACAGGACAAATTGGGTTATGGTTTCAGTAAAACGGACCAAACGGGTATCGTAGAAAAGAGAAATATAAAGAAAACTGGTCAAATGGGTCAAACTTGCCTAACATTTTCGAAAGCTAATCATCTCTCAAATCATTTTCTTTACAACATTCAGATCATTATATTAGTATTATACTTTTGATATCATTAACTGCTCAAACTATATATAGTTAATTAAATTTTGGCAGGTTAAGCCTGCCTAACCGTACTAGAAAACACTTGTTATGACCCATTACCCAACCCAGGAGACCCGCTTCAATAATATATGAATGTCCAATCA
Organism: Chrysanthemum lavandulifolium; assembly: GCA_022545495.1. Lineage (NCBI taxonomy): Eukaryota > Viridiplantae > Streptophyta > Magnoliopsida > Asterales > Asteraceae > Chrysanthemum > Chrysanthemum lavandulifolium. The sequence goes on from CM040246.1 coordinate 195,721,693, forward strand.
GATAGAACATTATGTATGAGGATCGTACCATTTGCCCCTTTCTCACCCAACCAAGCATACCACCTTCCTCCTTGGAAGGACAAATCGAATACTCAACCGCTAAGTCACTTAGATCCTCCCCTGTACAATAATTACATTGATTATTTTTCTTAAGCTGCTGCCTCCAGAAACTTTAGGATAAAATATGGCATGCGGTTTCTAAAGTAACGAGATGAAGATATTGTAAACCCTGGTGAAATCCGCACAAAATAGCAACCAACTTTAGATTTGAAAATCAAACAAAAAATTCAGAGAACGTAAATTTCAAAATCATTAAAATTTGTGACTTGATTCTTATTAGAAGTCCGTGATTATAATTTTAAAAAGTGTTAAATCCATTTGCCAATTGGCATTATGAAGATGATGAGTAGGCAACCTCGTATAAGTCTTTTCTGAAGGTCGTAGAGAACATCTTTATCTTCCTCCTTGACGAGCAAGTGCTGCACCAGTAGTTCTCTACCAGCATCATTACCACTCCCCGTGCTATAAGATGCTGCTGGTAAAAACAAAATATAAATATATATATATATATAAAAAGTAAATGCCTTTTGCCAGAAGTAGAAAGTTTGAGGACTCAATGTAGGTATCATCATATGTAGACATACAAGTGCTTCGTCATGTATATATGAGTGAATGATAACAAGTAAAATTGACAAAGTAAATCTTAAAAACAATTCATTTCCATACCATATAATAATACTACTAGTTTCATTCATTCATAGGGAATGTAAGTTAATTTTTTATTTTATCAAGGGAAAATTATAATCAAAGCTTATATGATGGATGGGCTTATGAGCTTATTTATATAAGGGGTTTTGATAAGCCTGGATTTTTTAAGAGGGGTAGGGCTTATATAAGATGCTTCAATTACAAATTGGCCTCAATTATAGTTAATAATAATAATAATCAATGAGGTTGATAAGCAAATAGTAGTAATTGAATTAATGAGGTTAAGCTGGTAATCCAAAGACTGATAAGGTTATGTTATATAAGGCATCATAAGCAGGTAGGTTAATTGGATGGGTTAATAATAGAGCATGAAAGATGGAATACCTTCTTGTGAGGAGGAGGAGGCTCTGGGAAGCATCGACAATCTATTGAAATTATTATTAATAGAATAATAATTAAAGGTGTAAATTCTCCTCCTAGCTGATGATGAAGAAGATAAAGATAAAGATGATGAGAGTGGTGGTGTTGTGGATGGAGAAATGGAGAGTTTAAAAGCAGCAGCAGTAGCACAACAGATGCTACTGATAGCTGTTGCTGATGGTGAATATGAATAACAACAAGAAGCTCCTCCTCTCAACATTTTCACTTGCTACTTTCAGGGAACAACTACTCTGGTTTGTTTTAAGTCAACAACCACATCATTCATCTCCTTTCTAATACCATTTTATTAGTATATTTTTTAATAGCATCTGCGCTATAACTTCTACACACGCAATATTATTATATACAAAATATTTTTATCTCTCCATTCAAACAGTCACCTTCTCACACTTATCATTTTCCATAATATTATTGGGACAATAATTTTATTTATTTTCTATAATGAATTTATTCTAACAGTCCAAGACCGATAGTTATTCGTCTGCCACTTTAGCACTATCACATCACCTTCACAATAACACACTAACAACTAAAACACCTCTTCAAAAACCATCGATAACGTTTCATAGTGCGTATATCCCATAAAATCCTAACCAAAATCTTTCTCACTAAAAAAAAAAAAAAAAAAACAAAAAAGGAGCATCGTGCAATGGCTAAAAGCCGAACAACGAGAGGCATAGTGCACCACAACGTGCCAATCGTGTGTTGTTGGATCAAATGAGAGATCAACAATCTCCCTCACTGAGCACTCTAATGATATAATTAACCACACCCATAAGTCTTGTTCTTACCAATACTCACTTCTTTATTATCATAGCTTTCTTACTTATAAAAGGGCGTTTTTATTTTGTTTTTACTTATAAAAGGGCGTTTTTATTTTGTTTATAAGTTTACAAAATTTGTTATGTGTATGAAAGAGAAATGATTGAGAAACTCAAAAGATGTAATTAATTTTATATCTAAATCTGCGTGACAACATATTGTTGGTTGCATCTTAAAAACCCACTATTTCACACACTCCACACACAATTTTAGACATGAAATTAATCACATCTTTAACCCTCTCAATTAGGGTGACAATTTGGGTCGGGTTCGGGTTGATAAGTTTGCGGGTCGAAAACTCAACCTACCGACCCATTTAATCGTCGTCAATTTTGTCAACCTAACATGTTTAATAACTGAACTGACCAATTTAACTCAAATATATACTTGGGTTGACCGTTAAATAGGTTATCTGGTGGATAGGTTAACGGGTTTGGTGACCCATTTAACCCGTTTATATCAAAAGTTGGTTCATTCTGCGAGTTAAACAGTTAAAGCGGTATGTGGTCAACCCATTAAACCCATATAACTCCCAAACATATAATAAAATACAAATAATTCTTTAATTTAAGAAAAAAATCTTAAGCAGGTTGGCGGTTTTTTAATTTATTCCTAATCCGAACCTAACCTGTTTAATAAATGGGTTAGATGGGTCGACCCAAACCCGGCCTGAAATCTATTTAGACCAAACCTGAACTTGTTAATTTTCATGTTGGTTCTCAGTCATTTCTCAAATAGAAAATGTACAAAAGTTAGTTTAATAGACCTAGACTAGAAATATAATTAATATTTTTGTTGTTTAAATATAAAAAATAATGAGGTACAAATGATAAAAAAAATGGCTCACATGAAAAAGATAAAGAGCATCACATTTGTTTTCAAATCCAATTTACTAAAATCCAAACATATCTTTCTCTATTTACTTTAAAAACACTAAAATTCCATTACTTAAATCAAAAGTACCATGCCAAACGCACTCAAACATTGTTTACTTCAATTGGATATGTAGTGGAGTTTGTTTAAGAAACAAATATGCTGTCATGTTCCAATTTTAAATTGAACATGGAACCAAATCATAAAACACTTGTTTGATTTTGATGTACAACATCGGTAGGGGTAAGGTAACAGATGAAAACGGATCCGGTCAAATATTGTTTGTTAGCTGATGTCGTACCTAATTCTAAGGTAAACACTTCAAATACACATCTTCTACACAAAGCTCTCGTCACATAACCAAGCACAAATCACAACGTGGTCAGTTACACATGGCGGATATACAAGAACTGAAAACAGTATAAAACTAGTGTCAAATATATATCAACATACTGGCTATTGCAACATTGAAGACAAAAAGGTGATCACAAGCATATACTACATTTTATCCGTAAAGCAAGAATCATACAAAGAACAATGGGGTGAGCACATGAACACACCATCTACTCTGCAAACGGCTTCACAACAAACTTTTTATCAAGAGACTGCAAGATACAGAAAAAGATGTAACAAAGCAAAGAAACAATTTACAAAACCTACGTTTCAACGCATCTATTAAACCATTGATAGTTCAAAGCAAAAATACATTCCAAAAATTTACATCAACACCATGAAAATGTCACTATTAAACCAGCAAAAGGGTTAAAAAAAAAAAAAAAAAAAAAAAAAAAAAAAAAATCCATGAAAATGTCACTATTAAACCAGCAAAAGGGTTAAAAAAACCATAAAACATAACTAGATAATGTGGTTGTCACAATAAGCACACCATTTGCTACATTCTCGCATAGCAAGATTATCGATCATGATACATAATGACACTTTATGATAAACAAATATACTACGACACCCCCTACACCGAGAAAATATATTTTTTTTTTTCTTTATCTCTGGACACTAAATGAGAAGGAAATGGAAGATGAAAATAACGAGTCAAAAAGAGATGGTCAGACTACAAAGCATCTACACTCCACAAAAAACAAGGGATATACAAATGGAGGATATCAGCTGCTTAGGATCAGCAATTCAGCATGTTGAATGTTCTTTTAGCGAGGGGACGATTGTTTATACATAAAATCTTGGGAGAATTCCCGTAGTTTAAATCAAGGTTGTGAAGTTGTTCCATAAGCTGAGAGCGTCTCTCTTTGAAGAAATCAAGACGGGTCGTCAACTCTACCAAAGTGGAAGACCCAGCTGATGGATGCCGTGGATAGTCAACCACCTATCATGAAATGCCGCACCTTCAGAATCACAATGTCTGGAATATATTCCTTTTTGTTCCACAATAAGTATATATCATCACCAAACTGAGGTGGCAAGACTCAGGGTCTCATGGGTTAACAGGTCAAAAGCGACATTTAAGGTTGGGTTGAACCACATACGCTTTTTGTCCATTTTCAAACTCAATAAATAATTAATGTGCTAACTATGATTGCAAAAACAATATTATTACAATAATCATCTAGATCAGCAAAAACGATAAAGGGGATTGTATGCAATAAAAATACACTTTTGGCCAATTTCAACCCATTTGACCCACCTTTTGGCCAATTCTCTATTTGACCCATCTGAGATAAAACACAACCCAAACATGTGAAAAAGGGTCCAAACTGCCATCTCTATGGGAATTATAAATTAGATGCCACCTCGTTTGGTATCACTTCAGGCGGTCTTTATTTCACACATTTCTTTGTATGCAAACATATGTTTAATTTTTGTTTGAGAAAAATAAGAACACACATCTAGCAAGACTCTTTTTTCAAGGAAATAGGATGAAAGTTTAAGAAAATAGTAGAAAGTTGTGCTTTAATTGATTTGGTTCACAGAACTTCTTTAACTGATTTGGTTTTCAGGTAAAGTAAGCATTTGGCAAATACTTTTATTTCCTGCTTCAAAATTTTCTTAGTTAATTGAAAAAACAGGGCCTACATTCCTATTAGCTGTTTTGTTTTGTTCAGTAATAGTGGGTATGTAATAGAGCAGAAACGGGATATAAAGTATAACCTCTGCTGGTCTGGATGAAGATGGGATGCAGGCAGAATCAACAGCCCCAAAATCATCCATGGATAGACTTGTAGAAGCATCGGTACTTCTAGAGTCACTCAAGCTTGTTGAGTCTAACAACTGCTTGCGTGAAGGCTGCTGCCTACTACCGTTACCAGATTTTAATGTCTGTCCTTTGATGTTTCTTAACTCTGTTCCCAATGAATTTTCCTGCATCAAGATTAAACAAGTTTAAATGACTAGACTAACAGCATCTTAACAATGTCAAAAACAAAATGTGATAGTATTAGCAACAAATTGGACGTTTTGCCATTTCTGATAGGGAAATATCAATGTCAACTTCCTTTCACGCCTTATACCTTGTTTAAGAAATACAATACAGTTTTTGAGAAATCTAAAGACGCGATGAGACTTGTTCTCTGCCTTGATGCACCCATATACCCTTTCTAATCTTTACACAGAGACACAAGTAGATGCCAAATAGTAGTATCATAAATCTATCTTTCTCAAAATATTTTTATGTATTTCAGTCAATAGCCTTATACACATAATAGAAGAACTAAAAAATTGAGAGCAAGTGTTAATCAAGCATACTTACCTCCGTTCTTTGTTTCCTTTCATGGTTGATAAAAGCAAGTGAAGTATCAAAATCTTGCTGAACAAATTTTCTGCCAAAGACAAATATATACATCATAAGAGCAAGTATGATGCATGATCCAATTGGTACAACACGCGCCAAGCAGTGATTTTTTGGTTGTGGTCGACGGTTATATCCCATATTATATCACACATCACATATTTGAGAATAGACAAAAAAAAAAGGTCCAAGGATAAATTATTAATGTGAAAACAGGTAATATATTGTTGAAGTCAATGTATAATCAAAAACTATAGTTATAAACGAAACACTCAAACTGGCTGAGCAAATTGATTGTTCGCCAAAGCATATCCAAGTGTTCAAAGCCTCCTAAACGAATTTATCAAGAATGATTACAGCATTATCGCAGTATAATAATCATTTTTAACATATTGTTATTTGTTAAATTCTAAAGAGAGATAGAAAAGAGTTGACACAACAACACAAACCATTTCAAACTGTCATACAATTTTAACTGTTTGACCCATCAACCAATTCCGACTTGCTCATTTTGCCACATATGGGAAAAAGATAACAGTAGAGTGTAGACCAGCTTCGCTATAACTGTATTTATATAACTACACTGAAATATATATATTTCATTACATCACACAAAAAAGCATGAATATCATGGTAAGTGAAACACTCACTGTTGAGAATTATGGTTATGAAGATGTTGGTATCGGTCAGAAGCATCCGAAAGAGATCCGTAATGCTGCTGCCGTTGTTGATTAAGTTGATGATGCAACTCAGCAACTTTTTGCTTCAATCTAGCCACATCCGCTTCAGCAAGAGCGATCTCCTCCAGCTCAGCCCTTGTCTTCAGTTTAAAAAGATTTAAATTTAGTGACCACAAAATTTAGATAACTTAATAGAGACCAAGAAGTGGAGAGTGCTAACCTTTGAATCCATTGTGCGATTGGATCCAGAACCGTGCCCAGAAGACATACTTAACCCAACTTCTAATGCAGCTCGCAAGTCCCTCTCAGCTTGTAGCTGCTCCTGAAGTCTTGAAACCTATGATGAACAGATTATTTAGAAACAGATAGTATTTTTGTTTGACATGGATCGTTGAGAGGCATGTCAAAATATCATTCAACTGCTGAGGCAGATATTGAGGTCCGTAAGAATCAAAAGAATAATCACACTCACAGAGTGGCAAAATAAGTAAGTCAAGCGGGTTGGGTAAAACTTTAAAAGGGTTCAGTACAAACACGTTCGTTTGTGTCTTGTCCCATTTCCTAGATTATGTAAATGTGCAATGTGTTAAATATGAACTATACCACTTAGAAATAAGGATATAATTTCTAATTAGATTTAAAGATTTAGAACATTGTAAGCATTTCAATACAGGAGAGGTGACTTTGACCCAATTAATTTGACTCTATTTGATTATACTGTGATCGTTTCATCCATCATTGTTAAAATATAGCATCAAGAAGTAACACTTTTTTCCCAAAATGAGTTGATATGCATGCAACCTCTAAATTTGATTCACAAAAATAAGACTACCATAAAATCATGATTGCATTCAACTAAAAGAACTAAAGAAGAGAGCATACATCTTGCTCAAGGGCTAACCGACGCTCATGCAGTGCTTGTTTTCTTCTTTCCAGGCTGGCTTGAAGTATTGCGTTCCCTCTTGCCTAATATTGACAAAACTTATATACTATTAGCATAAATCTCATCATTATGCACATTTATACCATAAAATCTAATATTACCTCCTTAGCAATTCTCTGCCGCAAGTCGTTTTTCGTGAGTTCAAGCCTCTGAATAGCGAGTCTAGATAATATAGCATTTGTCAATATCAAACTCCGAAATTCAGAATATAGTGCTCAAGTAAATATCATTGTAAATAACAGATGCACACAAAGAATACTAGATGAACACACACTTGGACATATACATACACAATACATAGATAGAACAGCCATCAACAGGTTAAGCACTACAGGAATAACAGCTATTAGTTTACAGCATGGAGAGGAATCAAATTGTTGTCTAAAACAGCTTAGTGACAAATTTAAGTAACATGTTATCATGTAAATAAATACATAAATGTTTTAATCAAAAGAGGCAATACAGCATCCAAAAAATGCTCTATACAGTCTACGCAAACTCACTGTGTCCTAGCTATATAAGGATCCACCCGAGCTACTTTATCTAGTAAGTCACAGTAATTACTACATTGAAAACATAGAACAGTTAAGATAACATTCAGAGACAAGATGCCCAGAATTCATAATTGTTTGTCATTTTAGTCAAGGAATTGTTGAAAGAGTGCTGAAGAAAAAACTAAGCACTTGAGAAATGATACTGAATCATCTGAAAACAAACCTCAAGCCATGAGGCTGTATAAAAGATATAATCTTATTCTTAAGTATATCTTAACATATTTAAATCTTACTGTGTTTTAAGCAAGAACAGTAGTTCATTGGCAAGGCATGCTTTATATTTCTACACCCTTAACAAATACTAGACGTCATATGTTTCAAAGTAATTCAAACTATATGTAAATTCTTAAACGTTGGAATGATAGGATTGGGGCATACAGCAGAAAGCAAAACACAAAAAACCAATAGTTGATAATCTTACTCTTCTTCTCCTGAGGAGTCAACTGATTCCACTGATGGAGTCTTTCTTCCTACAAAATAAAATATGAAAACAGTCTTCAGATCCCTAGAAGTCCAACACTCAATTTCTGAATTAGTAACATATGACCATAGCACAAATTGCATGATTATAGTTCTAAAGACACCAAGTGCTTCAGCACTTATAATTTGACTATAAATTGCATGATAAAAGAGAACAGAAATTTCTAAAATATCCACTAAACCAAACAAGACTTACATTTTTCCGTCCCCAAAATGAAGAACGCTTGGCATTACTATTGGAGCCAGAAAATTTGCTAATTGGAGTCTCCGTGCATGATCGGGGACCAGTGAAAAGCTGAGATAGCCCTTGATCTACTGAAGAAAGCATTGTCCCAACTGATCGATGAGACTCACTTCTCGAGAGCATGCTAGAGGACTCCATCTCGTTCCCAGTTTCCTTGTTTCGCTGAATATGTTGCTCATTAATTTGAGCATTAGAATTCTCAGGACGCTGAGAGTCAAATACATTAGAATTTGCTGATGGGTTAACCTTGTTCCTTGGGGATACAACATCTGATTCATCAGCTCCATAAGGCTAAATTCACAAAATGCTTCCCATCAGTAAATGACCAAAGGAAGGATAATAAAGATTATAATCAGATAACAGTTTTAGAAGTTTATGAAATCAACATTTAGGTTAATAACAATACATGAAGGTGTGATCTCTCAAATTCTCAACTATAAAGCAATTGGCCTAATGATCAACAAGAAAGTGAAATTATATGGCTTACAGCCTGCTGAATCGTTTTATTATAATAAGTCAGATTATTATTTAATAACATAAACTTATATCAAATTTAATGCGTTTATGTTGTATAAGAGAGGACAAAGTAACAACAGTTTGTATGTGACGTAAGCGAGCCTGGCCTATACGAAAACCCTGTTTGACTGGTTTTATTGGCTTCATGAACTCAAAATTTGGAAAGATATCAATAAAGAGGAGAGCAAGTGAGAACCTTGAATTCATAAAGATCACTGCAAGCATAACCACTACTTTCGCTCAGCTTTCCACTGTGAATACGCTCAGGATCCTCATCAGTTTCGTGATAAGCTTCATTTTCTGCATTATGGTAACCATTTTCTTTAATTGCCATATTTTCATCGTCCATTGAATCTTCACTTGCACTATTATCTATCCGAGATTCTGCTGACAGAGAACTTTTAAGCATAGTATCATCCTGTTACACAAACCACAATAACATCTTAAGTCAGAAAAAACAAAAAGAAAATAAAGAACATATTAGAAACAAACCAAATGATAGCCTCTTACATCAAAGATATTTTCATACTCCTCAAGTAAAGTTGCAATAATAGCTTGAGCATTATTAGCAGCATTTGCTGCAGCAAGAAGCTGCGCAGAATTGTCACCATTATCATCGAAATCATCCTCCAATTCGCATTCACCGGCTAAAAGAGGTCGTAACAGTAATGGCGCCATACAAGCAGCAACTGCTGATGGAGTCATCAGATTTTCAAAAGTATGCGAAGAAATAGTGTGCATCATCTTTAGAATTCTGCAGATGCATGCCACAATTTAATATACTTAACATTGCAATTATATAAAAACCTATAAAGAAAAACTAGTGACTATTACTATTAAAGGGTCCTATTCTAGAAGAGTAGAGGCGGAAATACAGGCGGAACCAGCAGTAACTGTTTGGACTTTGGGTCTATTTGGTTGACGGTCTGGGTGATACACAACCCTTTTGACCAAATATTTACCCTTCTAATAATGGATTAGAGTGCCAAACATAATTACAAAAAGTATGTTATCTCAATAATAATTATTTTGATTCTTAATAAAGGAGTTGGAATGTTTTATGCATTTAAATTATTTAGGCGAAATTTTGACCCATTTCCTTTTAAAATGATTTTCTTTTATTATACCCATTTGACCTGTTAGAGTTCAACCATAAACCAAACGAGTGAATCACCGATTCATAAGTTAATTGGTTGAAATTGCCACCTCTATAGAAGAGAAGTAATGAACCCCATGCTGGCCAACCTATGCTAAAGCATTTTGCACACACATAGAAAGTTATATCAGTTACCAGAGCGTAAATTGTTTCACACTGCCAGACATTAGTTTATGGAAAATGATATATCTTCCTATCAGGCTACTACATGTTGCTACTAATCCTCCTACTTCTATGATTATGGCAAGTGGAAGAATCAATGCACTATATTAAGAGAGAATTAGTGCATAACACGTCATATTTTAGTGTAGGTAAGAGGATAAGTAGGAGGATGGTACTTCTTAATGAGAGTCATAAGCTATGCTTGCCCATTGTAAGTACCGAATCCATATATACATCAACTCCATAGATATCAACGTAGGTCATACAATAATAGCTGCGGACTTCTAAATATTTTTCATAAAGAGAGCTATCAAACAAGAATGTGCCCGTGCCTCACTTTTGAATTTTTTTTTTCCTTCTTTTACTTTCATGAAGAATTCCAGGGCAGTGTTTGCATGTTATGACAAAGAGTAAAATAAAGATTGGCAGAACGAACGAGAAAAAGGTCACCTCTGTAACAAACGCCTGTTTGGCTCAGGAAATGTTTCTAAGATTACAGCACGCATGGCATTTACTCGAGCTTCCTTGCGGTCAAGTCCTTGTTCAAGCAACAGAAGTGGTGCATAGTTAGTATACATATTCTAAATGCAACAATTTAATTAGGTGTTCAACATTCAACAAAGCAATATATTCCCAATGCAAAAGACAAGTCAACATTGGAGTAAATGTCCATTATCAGTAAGGTTCAGAACCATGCATGAAAAAACATTTAGTTGTAGCCAACAATTAAAAAGAGTCGCCACATTCTAGCTTTTCACATTGATTGGAAGAAGGAAAAAAATAGATCAAAGAGGAACATAAAGAGCAACATTCCGCTCAAATGTAGAAAAAGAACTTATATATCATTTATGACCAGGAAGCAGCATAGCCTGAAAACTATATACATAAACTTTTGAGTAAAGTGCAGAATAATAGGCTTTAAGCATTTTCCCAACTAAAATATACTAGTAATTATTTTACAGGCAATTCCAGCAACTCCGTTCACAGTAACAATAGATACTTCATATTGCTTCGTTTGGAGAGCTGACATTGTCTCACAATTGGGTCTTAACAGACAGCCCTATGCGGTTTAACCGGCCAAACTAGAAGATTGCAAAAACATCTTACTATATGATCTGCTCTAAGAAAAATTAAACAATACAGAAATCAAGTACCTAGGCAACAGATGAAGACATCAATTATAGCTATAAGTTTTCATCCCCCGCTGCTTCCTATTTATTACTCAAACACCTAGTTTTGATTATTTATTCTTTAGTGGCATATTCAATCAAACAGGTTTAAATACCAAGCAAGCAAAGCAGAGATTATTATCTTAATTTAAAAATATGAAACTAAATTCAATTACTCCTACAAGAAAAGGGGAGATGAACTCACTATGAGCTTCTAGTAAAGCAGTGCAGCAAGATGCAGGAACAGGGGATGAGGGCAGCTCTCGAAGGACATACTGCAAATGAATAGCTGAAGTAATTATTACCCAAAACATGACCCAAAATGCATCGCTTAACCTTCATCAGTTACTCTTTTATCTAAATTTTTTTATTGTTTACAATGATATTGATTTAATTCAGGTATGCACCTTGACACAGTCACCAACAACATGAGCATCCTCATCAGAACCAAATTCAGTCTTGCCTGGAATAAAAGAGAGCCAACTTTAGTACTCTTGTTACTTGATTGTTAATGTAAAAAGGAATTAACGTAACAGAGGGTGACTATTAGAAATCACTCAATAGCTCCTGGCTTCCAATCTAGGCAATAAGGGGACACGTGTTTAACCTGTTTCATAATCCTGGACTCTCCGATCAACTTCCTCGACATCTGCAGCTTGTCTCAAGATCCCTTCTATTTTGGTTCCTGTAACATCAAGTTCATAGAGTACAAGTTACCACATTGCGGCAGAGAAGTTCACCTCAGCTTCTGATACTACAAGATAGAAGTTCCCCGTAGTACTTGTACATACAAACATATAGATTTAATACAATCAGAAAGAAAGTTACCATGTTTCTCAAGAAATCTAAGAGCTTTTTCAAGGAAAGACGGGCCACCATCTATGTCTTCCAGTGCTAGCAATATCGGACGTCCAACAACTAATGATTTGATAGGTCGTTTGTCCCTCCCTAGACATAATATATTAAATAATGAAATCACCTATCAAAGACAGTGAGCATAACAAAGCAAAATTAAAAGATGCAAGTTGACAAACATTGATAGAAGGGCCCTTCAATTGAATCAGTAGTATCATTGCGGAAGATCCCGTTGTGTCCCATAACAAGGGCTGCACTTGGTGCTTGAGCAAGAGCGTGTTCCAGAGCTGTCTTCCATTCATACAGATCCTCCGATGTCTCGGCCTGAAATTCCATTCAATGGTAAAAAAATTAGGTGATTACCGATAATAGAGATTTCCGATAACCCAAGCCTGCTAAGGGGTTTTTGGATGTGCCCCTTAGAAGCAATTATAAAAAATCAGAATCAGATAGCCAGCTATAATATAAAGAATGCAGGAAATAGTGTTTGGAAGTGCTTCTGCGGCTTGCTTTTTTTCATAGTCAGCTGTTTAAAATTCTATTAATTTATTAAAATGAACAAAATGACATTTGTGTGGTGTGTACTGATATGTAATCAAGTCTCTCAAACTAGGTAAAAAAAGAGGGTATGTTAGTAGTCTTGTTTTAGTCTTAAATGATCAATTTTGTTGCTATACTTATAACAAAATTTGATAATCAGATAATCAAAATAATCTGTGTATCATCAAACCATTAAAAGCTGATTACTGCATCTCCTAGCATATAACCAATATGAAAATGCAATCCAAATACCCCATAAGCACATAAACAACAAAAGGAATCTTCAATCATGAAAAAAACCTTAAGAGTAAATGCCCGCCCATCACGTCCATCAGGAAACAAAACAGTTAACAGCTTTTTGTCCTCTCTAACAACGACACTGCAAATTAAGATCAACGACGCTGTAGATTAACACCTCTTCCAATAAAGTATAACATATACATATACACAACAAAACCACCAGTACCTTCCTGAATTGTTTAAGTCAATTCCCCCCAATGTCAGATTTACTTCACCTCCTCTCTGAGGAATTGCACTCTGGATATACAGTACAAAGTTAGCATTTCAAGGGAAAAAATCATAAGGGGGTGGAAGAGTAATGTAATCATTAATAAAGATATGAACTGAAGAAGAGAACTAACGGGGTCATTTTTAAAGAACACCAAAGAAGTGCGTGTGAGAATAAACCATCTCTTCTTCCATGACTTCCAACCTAACCCTGACGCAGCACAAAAGTTGGTGTGAAAAGAGACACCCAGTAAAGTTTAACCTCATTTTTTTCAAACACTTTTAGTTATCTTATAAGCAGATAATCAACCAGAAAGAACAGATAAATGGAAGCTACAAATCGATCAAATTAGACCATATGATAACTGAAGAAATATGCATATACTCTGCATTCAAATTTCCTCACTTGGTAGACTTTGTCCCAAGAAATTCAAAAAGATCATAGGATGATCAATTATGTACGTTTAGATAACATATTTGGCAACCCTTAATATTTTGTATGAGAAACTGTTGAATCATAACAGTTCACCCTTGCTATGTGAGATTACGATTAACCCTTACTTGCAAGACTCAAATTTCTCTTCAGTGTTCCTAAACTCACCCTCCTCTCATTATTCTTATTCCTCTTGTCTGCTGCATTGTTCATAAAAATATTTCATACTAATAAACTTCATGAGTTTCACACGCACATTAATATGATCAGAGACGTGATTTTAGGGCTTCTTTAAGTGTATTTCTAGTTTTTTTGAAAAGGGGCCTTTTAAATACCTGAAGGAAACACATGTTTTGCTAAATTTCTCAAAACACTTGTAGATGGTTTGATAGTTGCCACCTCTTCAACTACATTGCCAACCAGTTACTAGACTACATTGATTTGTAAAAAAATATATCATGTTTCAGGATAGGATATAGAGAGGGATGTGAATTTTACATGATAAAAATGGGCCACCATTGTTTACCGTGTTCTGTTTTCCTATGATTATCCACGACATGATAATGTTTCTCAAAATTCTAGTATGATATCACTAGTCATGGTTCAGTCATAACCTTCTTAGATCACTAGACAAACCGGTGAAAAGAGGTGGGCGTTGGACCCGTGCAGGTTTACTCTAGGCACAAACCTAGAGTTTAACAAGTAGAATGTGTTATTAGAGTAAATGAAGATATGGTGTACATGAATAATTGCGACATTGCAAAAGAGGAAATGGTATCATGGGTTCAAATCCAAGTTCCCCTTGATCAGAAATTTCAGAATTGATCCAATCGACTTTCGGACAGTTTATACATCATAAAAATAACTACAAACTAAATACGAAATGGATTTACATAAATAATTGAGACAATGCATACAATGACAATAACGTCATGTTTCTACCTACCACCAATTTCATCCTCAAACCTATGCATACATTGGCATGCTAAAGAAAAGTTTTTTCTGATACAAATAAATATAGGTTTAACGATCAAACAAAAAGCTAGTTTTACGGATGCAAGCAATCTATCAATGAACGCAAGTGTATCCTCTAGTACTTATTCTATTAACTTCCGGTCAGCCAGGATACTATAACTAAATAAGAAGCGTCCATAACCAAAAACAAATTTGGGTATCATACTCTAAAGAGCAGCCTGTAGGGTACTCCATTGCTTATAGCTATCTTTCTTGAAATTAATTATTAACTTCATTAACTCGCTATCATTCTATTAAACTACAACATAGGTCTGTATAAAAGTCCACGGGGATATTTAAGCCTAGTTCAACTCCAGTTAAAAATAAATAAAGAGCATGAGTAAATGTAAACCCCAAGTTGAAATCAGTCAAAGAGAGTCACTAGACGCAAGTCATTCATTAGAACAAGTCGCAATTGTCCCCTAGTGTGTTTGTGTCATAACTATTCAAAATTTCTTACCAATATCTACCTAATTTAGTGTTTGGTTATAAGGGATGGTAAAGTGAAAGCCTAATCTATATCTATATCTTCTATACCACTAAATAAAGGCTTAAAAATTCAGCCTACACACTTGCCAATTATGGAAATTTCAATAGCTTGTTGCATACACACAAATAAAAGTTACATCTAGAAAATTAAGTGTATTAAATTCGATAACTTGTAACAGCCCTCTAAACCATCTATAAACTTTTGACAATCACGTAACCTTTTAACTACTTGCAATTACACTAGTATCTTAACTAAAGTTATTGTTATCCGTAAATTACTTGCCACATCGCATTACCCTGCTAGTAACCACTAAAACCTGTGACGTCTCAAGTTGAATTAAAAGCAAAATGAATGAATTACCTTTAGAAGATATAAACAAAGGCCCACTTTTAAAAACCTGCAATAAATAACAAAATTCCACATTCAAACACTCACATTATTAAAACAAAAACTACATTGTAAAAAAAAAAAAAAAAATGATGGGTCGGCAATAACAATGAAGACAATAAGTACCGTATTATTATTAGCAGAAGCAGAAGCAGGTCCAATTCTGGGACGGTCGAACATTGTTAAAAAACATTGACAATTATTAATCTATAAATTTGTAATTGAGTGAGAGATCTATCTAATCAAGCAATAGGGTTTCTTTCAGATGAAAAAAATAAAGTTATTAACTTATTATAAAAGAAGATTAGGTAATACTACTACTGCTAGTAGTTGTTGTTACTTTTCACCTACTTTTGGACTCTGTAGCTAAATTAATTTTAAAAATTGTTAATCTTCAAGTGGAAGGAAAGGGAAGTGGTGGATGGACATTTGTGTGTGTTATGGGGAGCCTCTTTCTTTCTTTCTTTTTCAGTCCCCCGCCCGTGATTCTTTCTTTCTTTCTTTCTTGGTCAACCAACATTTACCGCTCCTTTCTTCTTCCTTTGACTCTCATTAACTCTCGCCAAATATCTTTGGGTTTTGGAGCATTTTTAATGCTGGTTTAGCAATAAATAAGTAATTTTATGTTTTTAAAATGAAATCATACGTGAACTTAAACTTAGACTTAAAATCATTCTAAGATCATCTTGATAGGTTGTAAAATAAGTGGATCCATGTAGTGATGTCAAAACTCAAACCCGATGGAGAATCCGATACCCGACCCTTATTTAACCGGTAATCCCAGAGTTGACCGGGTATGGGGATAGAAGGAATCGCCGATACATTATATGTCTATATTATTTTGTTCGGTTTGTATTTCGCTTAATTATTTTGTTTAGTTATTCGATATATGTATGTTAAGGGGTGTTTGTTTCACTTATATGTGGCCTAATACAATAAACGTAGCTAAAATTACCGCTTCGTGATCCGAACCGATTTTATCTGAGTTGAGCACCTTACACAACATTGTTTTGGTAATCGGTTAGTGGTATCTATAACTTTAGTATGCTTTAATGCTTTCATCAGTATAAAATAATGGACTAAATGTACCACCAAATGCTAAAAACATCATAAATGTACCTAACAAATGCTAAATGTAACGGTGGAAAATCCCCGATTCCCCATTGGGGATCCCCGTTCCCCATCAGGGATGGGGACGTAATTGTGACCCCGGCGAGGATGGGGACGGGGATGGGGATAACTATTTAACTTCGGGGATGGGGATGGTATCAACCATTCCCCGCGTACCCTACCTGCTGCCATCTCTAGGTCCATGTCCGCAGCCATCGTGATACTAACACTTGGTTTTAGATCTAAGTTTAGGTTCATGTATTGATAAGGTTTTAAAGGTACCTTTTAAGGGTCATTTAAGCCCTTATTCGATCACTCAGATCCGTTATTGCTTAATATCGCCTTTTCACTTTTAGGTCTCTTGAAGGCAAAATCTTGGAATGATGCTTATTTGGACGAAAAGGCGAATATACGAAGAAAATGGCCAAAGTCGAATCGAGACACTCAAAGTCATTGAAACATAAGGCGACGGCGCCATCAGATATCCGCGACGCCGTCGGAAGGAATTTTATGACGGGTCGGGCTTAAATTGCATGTTTTCAAGGGACGACGCCAGTTCTAAAGGAGTAGGCCGTCGTTACTCGGGACGGCCTAGATGCAGCCAAGACGGCGCCGAGTCAAGGGACGGCGCACAATATAAGGTGACGCCGCGCAAGGTTTACGTGGCAAGACGAAACCCTAATGACGGCGACACGAAGCGCCACGAAACATAAGGCGACGCCGTCGCATGTAATCTTATATATAGAATCCGAATTTTTCGCTTTTATGTGTAGTCTTTGGAGTAAAACCTAAACCGAACCAAGGCTTTCTTGTGCGAGATTTTAGGTTCTAAACCCTATTATACATCAAGATAAGTATTTACTTCATTAATTTAATTATGTCTTTGATTATTTGTATGTATGCTTGCATGTTCTCCATGTCCCGCTAATTTATTTGTGTGTTTGCTTAGTGAATATGAAACTTAATTATTGAATATTGATTGGTTGATACTTATCTTAGTTGACTAATGATCTAGAGTGCGCTAGATTATTCGTTGTGTACTTAATGCTTGACTTTTCTTTGTGAACTTTAGAATATAATTATCTAGGTAATTGTAGGATAAAGTATTCAAGGACAACCGTAGAGTAGGCGCCTATAAATCACTAGAGGATTTGTAAACAAGACCCTTTGGTAATTTCAAAGAGTTAGGAAA
Source organism: Chrysanthemum lavandulifolium (assembly GCA_022545495.1). Lineage (NCBI taxonomy): Eukaryota > Viridiplantae > Streptophyta > Magnoliopsida > Asterales > Asteraceae > Chrysanthemum > Chrysanthemum lavandulifolium. The sequence goes on from CM040246.1 coordinate 195,739,727, forward strand.
CAAGCACGCCCTATAGCCTTAGAATCACAACGAACTAGGAATAAGGACGTGACAAATCAACCATCAATAGGAGATAATTAAGAGTAGTAAAACCTAAGTAAACACATCTTTAAACTATCATACGAGTACAAATCAATTAGACATAGACTATCACAACCTTAGCTTAGATAATTAGATAATAGTAGAGTAATCGTAGCAATACCAACCCCAAATCCAATACCCGATTCGTGACTTTTCCATTTCTACAAAAATATAAAAATACAAAATAATCTTCCTCAACCTCAACCTTAGCGTAGTAACTTCTCACTAGCATTCCTATTCCCCAGAGAACGATATCAATACCCGGCTTACCCTAATTACTACACTACAACGATTAGGTTCACCGCCTAGGGTGTTATAAAACTTGCTCAAGAAAGGAAGTTTCCTTGACCCCGAACCACGCGTGTAGCGTTATCAAGTTTTTACGCCACGCGGGAATAGAATAGCTAGTTAGTAGTCCACCTCGTTTAGGTTTCTTTGCTTGATTCCTATCAAGTAAATTTTTCTCATTTTTTAGCTTTCTTAGTCTATCCCCTTCTTCGTGACCTTTGTTCGTAACACCCATCACTTTTCATCATGGTAGGTGGTAACCAACCAATGTCGCCAAAACCCAACCCAATGACCAACACCAACGTCGAGCCGCTATGTGAGTAGAAACACCGACCTTCCGGATTTGCAAAAACATTCGATAGTACAATCGGAGAAGTCATTGAGAAAGTAGTCGTCACGCTATAGTTGGCTCTATGATTAGCAATAATTCGGACAATGGCATAACCAACAACAAAGTGGACGAGGAAAATAGTGCGTCATTTCAATCTTTACCCCACTAAGGAAGAGGTTGCACCATCAATACATAATCAATAATCCACGATCACCTATCATTAGGATATGCCCTAAGATTAGGGAGAGAAATCTCGAACCTAAAAATTCCTTGTATGATCGGATATAGGAGTATCGACCACGCTTACATAGATACGGAATCTCCCATCAATATAATGTCGTCATTGCTTACAATGACATTATGAATGAGCGACTCAATATTAGGAGAGACCCTAATTATCCGGGAGGAATTTGCAACTTTGTGGGAAGAGTCAAAGATGTGCATGTCTTTATAGGAAATTTCACCTACCTTGTTGATTTTATGATCCTAGAAGATGTAGGATGCGCATTGACTATAGCCTATCCCAAGTAGTGCTAGGAAACCGCTTGTTGAGACATCTAGGATGGGCCATAACAAGCATGATGGAACCGTTAGGTTTAAGGAGGGAACCAATGAGATTACCTATAGGATGCCTTGGAAAACAACCAGTATGGCCACTTGTCCATTTATGATCGAGACAACATCAAAGCTTTTGAGGACAAAAGCAAGGAAGATGTTGAAAAGGGTTATAAATTCATGTGGGAAAGAATGAGGCATTATTATAAGGATTGTTGACCCTAGGGCCTAGGTATAAAGTCGATGAAAATTTTGTCAACATGATAGAATTCTCATTGAGAATGCAAAACGAGGCAATGTAGGAGTAGGACTACGAGTCTAGCTACAAGACTCTTAAATAAAGAAAAGCGCTTAGGGAGGCAACCCATGCTTAATTATTTGCTTGTTAGTGTCATATCTCTTTTATTAATTGTTTGTCCTCATGTTTGAATTTGTAAAATGCTTTATTTTGTTTTTAACCTCGCCTTAATTACATATAAAGGTATTTTACATAAAGGATAAGTGTAGGAGGATTACACACGTTTTCATAAGAAACGTAAACATGAGAATAACAATTAACTAAAAGATATATATGTTTGTTTGTTCGAGTCAAATGCTTGTATCGAGTCATAATGGATGTTTTGTAGAAGTTTTTCCGCATTCTAAAGATGTAAATTTTCCGAATTTTTTTCCAAAATCGCAGACCGCTTTTTGTCGGGATAACCGACGCGTCAGATTGCAACTGACGGTGCCAGAAGGAATAAAACATCGACTTACTTTTCTCGTTTTCGAGCTACTTGTAAAATTTTGGAATTTTCAGATCTTAACTTTCAAAACAAATTCAGAAACATCCATTCCACAAGCATTATATCCTAGTTTAAATCGAGTCTTATGTATATTATTACCGCCGATTTTACGAAGGTTTCGTTTGTTTTCTTCTAGTGTGCAGTTTAGTTTGTCAAGAAGAAGTTACACAAGTTTGGAAGGAGCCTTTCACGCAAAACTCTTCTTGGAAAAGATTTAACCACCATTTTTACGGATCCTACCGAGCTAATCGGGGAGTATTAGTTTCTTTCGCTTTTAATTACCTTCATTATCATAACTTTGATATTTTCGGGAACATTGGGGACAATGTTCGGTTTAAGTGTAGGGAGGGAAAATAAACGGAACTTTGAAACTATGCTTATCCTTGACTATTTGCTTTGTCAAGTGTATTTGTGTAATAAACCATGAGAAAATGTAGGTTAGGGTAATTTTAGCCAAATTTAAAATTTTTCATGACATATAAGAGTGGGCCATTAGTCTTAACAAAAGCGCCTCATGGATAGGAAGTTGCATGACTAGCACAAAAAACCTTACCACCTAAATTCCACCCAAAATGTGAGGATCGCCTTAGATTAGTAGGAATTAAAGCATTCATCTTTAATGCTTAGAGTGAACCGTAGTATATTAGATTCTAGAACTTGTTTTGTGATGCATTCCGAGATCGCTAGTGAGACTACACTTGTGTAGTTAGGAATAACTAAATGATAAGAGGCATTAGGATAAACCCTTGTTTGATACACGTAATATAATTACTTCTTCCATATCGGTTGAGTAATTCCCCACACCCTTTGCTACTGTACTCATCTTTAGTACACGATACCCCTAGTTAACCCCTCGAGCCTATCCTTTTCGCGGTTCTCGTGATGTTTCGTTTTTCCGGATATCAATGAAGAGCATTGTTTACACCCCAACCCCAAATATACACCCAAATCGCCTTAGCCTACCTTTATTGCACTCACTTTTAGTGCAATTTATGTTATCACCCAAAACCCTTAGTTCAATTATCCGGTTGCTTGCATGAGTTGCTAAGTCGAGTCATATCCTTTGTATACGCTTTTGGGATGATTGGGATTCATGGGAAAAGTTAAAGTTTATGAAATATAGGAAGAGAACGTTAAACTCAAATTCCTTTGTTTGCATAATAATGTACTCCAAGTGTTTTGATCTTTTCAATTCGGGTCAAATTAGTGTTAGAGTAATAAAACTCAAGTGTAGGGATGCGTCTATAAATCCCTATCATTTTGATGTACCGTAGAGGATGGTAGAGTAAAAGTGTATGCAAAAAAAAAAAAAAAAAAAAAAAAAAAAAAAAAACCATACGGCTACCATCCTACATCTATCTTTTAAATTATGTTTGTTTATTTTCGTTGCCTAGAGTTTTAGAGTGTCGAGTCTTGGCTTAGCAACGCCATTCTTCAGATACTTGCAACATAGAGATTTTGACTATCCACCACTAAATAACCTATCCCACCAAACCCTTCATTTCCTACCGTAAGCCTAACATTACAACCCTTTAAAAGACCTCTTTGATAGTCTTTCCTAGGTGCTTACGCCAAAGCGACGGAGGTTTGATCTATTCTCAAGCCTATGGTAATCTATGTACTAGGACCGGTTAATGAGTGTTTATCTTCCATTTCCGATTTGTTATATTTCATATATACACCGAGAGAGATGTGAGTATCCAAACACCCCATGTGAGGTGCTAGTATGTAATTCCGTGCTTGTTATGACTTTTATGGGCTTATATGTGTTGTGGACCGTTTTGAATGAATGCTTCATGACCCTAACTTATAAATTAATTGGCTAAAGCACATTTGCTTGAGGACAAGCAAATACCAAGTGTAGGGATATTTGATAAGGTTTTAAAAGGTACCTTTTAAGGGTCATTTAAGCCCTTATTCGATCACAGATCCGTTATTGCTTAATATCGTTCCTTTTCACTTTTAGGTCTCTTGAAGGCAAAATGCCGGAATGATGCTTATTTGGACGAAAAGGCGAATATACGAAGAAATGGCCAAAGTCGAATCGAGACACTCAAAGTCATTGAAACATAAGGCGACGGCGCATCAGCATATCTGCGACGCCGTCGGGAAGGAATTTTATGACGGGTCGGCGAAATTGCATGTTTTCGCGGACGACGTCGGTTCTAGGAGTAGGCCGTCATTACTCAGACGGCCCAGATGCGCCAAGACGGCGCCGAGTCAAGGGACGGCGTCACAATATAGGTGACGCCGCCGCAAGGTTTACGTGGCAAGACGAAACCCTAATGATGGCGACACGACGGCGCCACGAAAACATAAGGTGACGTCGTCGCAGATGTAATCTTATATATAGAATCCGAATTTTCGCTTTTATGTGTAGTCTTTTGAGTAAAACCTAAACCGAACCAAGGCTTTCTTGTGCGGTATTTTAGGGTTCTAAACCCTATTATACATCAAGATAAGTATTTACTTCATTAATTTAATTATGTCTTTGATTATTTGTGTGTATGCTTGCATGTTCTCCATGTCCCGCTAATTTATTTGTGTGTTTGCTTAGGAATATGAAACTTAATTATTGAATATTGATTGGTTGATACTTATCTTAGTTGACTAATGATCTAGAGTGCGCTAGATTATTCGTTGTACTTAATGCTTGACTTTTCTTTGTGAACTTTAGAATATAATTATCTAGGTAATTGTAGGATAAAGTATTCAAGGACAACCAGAGAGTAGGCGCCTATAAATCACTAGAGGATTTGTAAACAAGACCTTTGGTAATTTCAAAGAGTTAGGAAACAAGCACGCCCTATAGCCTTAGAATCACAACGCAACTAGGAATAAGGACGTGACAAATCAACCATCAATAGGAGATAATTAAGGAGTAGTAAAACCTAAGTAAACACATCTTTAAACTATCATACGAGTACAAATCAATTAGACATAGACTATCACAACCTTAGCTTAGATAATTAGATAATAGTAGAGTAATCGGTAGCAATACCAACCCCCAAATCCAATACCCGAGATTCGTACCTTTTCCATTTCTACAAAATATAAAAATACAAAAATAATCTTCCTCAACCTCAACCTTAGCGTAGTAACTTCTCACTAGCATTCCTATTCCCCAGAGAACGATATCAATACCCGTAGCTTACCCTAATTACTACACTACAACGATTAGGTTCAACGCCTAGGGTGTTATAAAACTTGCTCAAGAAAAGGAAGTTTCCTTGACCCCGAACGACGCGTGTAGCGTTATCATGTATCATTTCTCTTTTTTAAAACGTTTCATGAAATAGCATTTATGAGCGTTGAATATTTTGAGATGTTTTACATCATTATAATTACAACAACAACCATGTTATCAAACATTTTTTTAGGAAAAATAGTTACTGCTCATACTTATCTGACTATTATGGCAGTTATTGCTCATTGTTACCACAACTTTTGCAAAACAAACCCTTTATATATAAGATAATGCTTTAAAAATGTCTAAAAAAATAGTTTTTAATGTGTATCAAACTTTTTTTCTCAGTTGAATCTATATATTTTTTATAGTCGTCTATATTATTAAATATAAACTCAATACATTTTCAACTAATTATTCATTCAAAATTATCAAGCTCACCTATAACGTTGTACATAATAGGATAGATAAACGTTTGTACATTCAATATGTTATAAAACAAAAGGTTTGACGATAGTAAAGAACTAGAAGGATATCTGCATAATGCGTGGTGGGTATCCGGTGCATAATTATAGCAGCAAATGTTTTTCATTTATACGTTTTTCTAACAAGATAACTTTACGAATGAATGACAACTTTTAATTAAAAAAATTATAAGCAATACTAATGAAAACTATTTCATATCCAAATAAAAGTTGTCATTCTATTGCTATAATCCGAGAAGCAAAGCTAATTTATTTCTACGGTAGGTAACCGAATATCAAGATGAGAGTAGATTTAACTAATTTTGTGTGTTTTTTTTATCGGTGCTCGGAAAAAAGGATATTGTTTCGTATTGGTGTTTTAGTTTTTAGGTGGGCTTATATACCATTGAGGTTTGGGCTGTTACAAGTCGACACTTAATGGACTATATAAATATTTGACTGTATTAATGGACTCTATAGTGTATGAAGGGATGTTAATTTTTATTTATGAAAATTGTCATGAAAGCTATATGGTGAATAACATTAACTAATGGCTTATTAATTTCCTACTAAAGAAATGTTTTTAGTCTTAAAAGTTTTAAGACTTCTTTATTTAGAAAGTCCTAAACACTTTATAAAATAATATAGATAAGGCTTCAAGTTCAATACATTTTCAAATGGTTATCCTTAATCTTAAATTCTTAATAACAACAACTTGTTAATAGTGTATCAAATTTTGATTGTATTTTGACTATAAAAATGCAAATGCATGTTATGTAACGAGTATAAAACCCGATGTGCGTTGCAGTGGTAATTATTATACATATATCTTTACATGAATAGTTTATAATCATGCTATGTTATGTACAGATTATATACTTATAACATTAGGCAAAAAAATATATGTGATGCAAGTTACTATAGCCCGATTATTGTTCCTCATCCTTCACATTTTTATTTTTCATAAGCAATTACTATTAAAAAATTACACCGTCCCATTGATTGGGTTAAAAAAACAGTGCCCCCGTTTAATTCAGCTAGTCGTTTCCCACCAAACTTCACCTACTCACTCTCTAGAACTCACCTAAACAAAAACCCTATATCGGTTTTTGTTCTTCATTATTATACAAATTTAACATTAGGAAAAAATATATGTGAGGCAAGTTACTGAATGAATCCCTAAAAATCGATGGATTTGTACAAAAAAACTAAGGATGTGTTTGTGGCACCGGAAGCCAACGTGATTTCCTGTAAGTGATTTTGATTTTGGGCTTGCGGTTGCTAATTGATATCTTTATAAGTTAGTTTGTTGTATTTGTTGTACCGTGCTGCACGATCAGCATATAATCGATTTTGATATTGGGGTTGCGGTTAGTGATTGATATCTTTATAAATGAGTTTCAATTTATTCATTTATTTATTTTAAAGGGGGGTGGGTTAAAATGTATATGAAGTGTAACACCTCAATTTTTATAGAATTGACTTTTATTATATTCTAAAGCTTCCCAGACAAATTTCGAGATAATAATATATTTTAGTTAGTCAAAGGACCTCACATGAAAATGAGTTATAATGAGATAAGGACTCTCCACTAAATAGTTCTACTAATAGGGACTAGTTTTGCCAAAAGGTGAAACTTATAATAAAAGACATATATTAGTTACTTTGAAGCTAGGAAACATCATTCACCTCTTTTCTTCTTCCTCTTCACATCATACGCAGACCAAATACATGACCATTCTATGGTTTTGATTTTAATTTGTTTTTTATCAAGTGTGAGACAAGAAATTGCAATATTATGGCTTCGACGTGCGAAATATACCTTTCCCACAATCCAATTTGAGGTAAAAATCATATCCATGTTCTTTAATTCATGATTTATGGTTACCCAATTGTTGGTATTGCTTAAATATCATGTCTTGATGTCATATTTGGGGTTTTATAAAATTTTACATGATTATGTTAGTCATTTTTCAAAAATACCAAGAGCACATGATAATCATGTGTAGGTGTTAAATATGTGATGGGTAGCTTGTTTAGATGCCATAACACTAATATAAGGTGTTAAAATTTGAAAAGTGTGTTTAAGTGGTTATATAAGTCACGAACCAAACACCCCCATATGGCTTAGTTCACTTATAATGCTTGTTTATGACAAGCTAGATCTTATTTTAAGTAAGCTCTGTGTTATTTACGTGTTCCTAGGTTAAAAATGATAGTCGAGGACGTATACGGGAGCTTGAGATAGATTAGAAGATAAGTCGAGGTGAGTAACATAGTTTAACAGTAAATACGGGTTTTTATGTTCCCGTAAGCTAGGTTTTATATTCATGTTTATATTATGATAAGGAAAGCAAGCATACAACTCATACTAGAGTTCCGGTTACGCGGGTTTGCGTTACGTTTCTAAGCACGTGTTATGATATTTATAAGTTCATACTATATTAGTCACGATGTATAAAGACTCGTGCGGTCTATTTTTTTATACTCAGTATTATGTTGATAAAATGGCCAAATACATGTACATCATGTATTTAGATGGCCCAAATTGTCATATATTCATATATAGCACTCGTAAGGAGTAATGTGGCTAAATATATGCACATCACGTGATCAGATGACCCGAACGGTCATATAGACAGATTCAGTACTTATAAGGATAAATGTAGCCAACTACATGTATATCATGTATTCAGTAGATCTGAGAGGTCATATAGACAGATTCAATACTCATAAGGAGTAATGTGGCCAACTACATGTATACATGTATTTAGTAGACCCAAGAAGTCATATAGACAGATCTAGTACTCGTACGGAGTAACGTGGCCAAATAAATGTACATCATGTATTCGAGTCGGGGAGCAACAGCTGAATAGCTTCCTCCCTTTTTGTCGACTAGTTGGGGTACATCACTATCAGTCATGGTAGGATTTTGATTCTAAAAACTTGAGACTCTGTAATTAAAAAATTTATAAACCAGAGGATCTGATACCACTTGTTGTTCCCTTATACTTGGTTAGAATTGACTACAAAGTTAATCTAACCAAGCTCCATGACTTAGCAATGTTGATAGAAAAACAGTTTAACAAGTTAAAACGTAAATTAAAGTAGACACAAGTTTTTCAACGTTTATATTCTTATTAAAAGTTAATCAAAGAATATATTACCCAAGTGTTTGTGGAACAACACTTGGGATTGAATGACAATGTATGGTATACTCCTCACTAAACTTAAGCTAAGCTTAAGTACAACTATGATAACCAACTGAGCTAACCTCAAGGACTTAGTTGTATTTGGAGGAGTGAAAGGGCTTGTGAATGTCTAAGAATTTAGTGCACAAGCTTAACCCTTTCACTCTACCTTATGTCTACTATTTATACAAGTATGAAATACAACCATTATCCTAAAAGACAAGACTGACATAAGTCTCAGATGACAAAATACCTTACGTATTTTGTCTTTGTTACAATAACCTATTTCTAGTAAGGGACATGTTCTCTTTCCTAGTGTTAGTGTTGACTCTCTTGGTCTTTTATCCATTCAGGGTAAGTTGACCTTTGCTGATAAGGACACACACTTATCTTTCAAACTTATCCTGCTTCATCCCGCCTTTACTTCAGTCTTTAATTCTTCAGGCTTTAAGTCTTCAGTCATCATAGCTCGTGAGGAGCACAGGGATTCGATGAGTTATTGTCATTACTCATTGAATCCATCATCTTCTTCTTTGCTCGTGTATCATCCACCGAGTCCCTTTCTCACCGAATGGAAAGCCCTTCTTAGACTTGTCCCGAGCTTTTAAAGATGACTCATCGAACAACTGCTCATTCAAAGAATTATTTATGTTTAAGGATATTAAACAATTAGGTTATTTTATCTTCAAATTCTTGTTTCAAAAATTTTGGGGTTTCACTAACCCAACAGTCTCCCCCTATTTGGATATAAACATAGCCTAAGTGTTTCTAAGTGCAGTGTAAGTGAGCAAAGGTCTTCTTCTCACATTGACTATTCTACAAAGCAGCTAAAAGACACTGAGTAACATAAAAACATCACTCATTAAGAAATATATTATAAGGTCCTAAGTTACAATGCAAAAAGTAAAGGATAGTGTTGATGATGCAACAAATTTTTATTTCAGCCCATTTGATATCCAAAGGCTTCAAGTTTAGGCTTCTTTGATTTCACCATGGTCAAGGTGTTCACCGATATTGGTCCTTAAATCATTGTTGAACCTTTTGTTTTCAGGACTTTGGATTTGAGTAGCCATCACCGTAGCCAACCATTGCTTCAATCCCTGCCTTGTCTATATCACTCCACCTTTGGAAAGCAGGCTCCCCAAATTCATTAGTCAAGAATAGACCTCTCTCAGGTCGTTCAATTGCTAGATGGTTCACGAATCTAACTCCTTCAAGGAGGGCTCCGTTCGGTCTAGGACATGGATCTTGATCTATGGTTCATGTTTTAGGATCTTCCTCTTTCTCCTAGAGGACTGAGAGGGGGCGGGTTGGTTCGCTTGTGCTGGAAGAAGAGACTGAATGCCAAGGTCTTCAGGCATTTGTTTAAGTTTCTTAAATCTCTTGCTCAGTGCATCCATGAGATTTTGTTGGATCAGTCCCAGATAGATCTTAAGAGCCATAATGAACGTATAGTAAACCTGTGTAATCACAAGCAAACTATGGAGAACCTCTATAAAACTTATGCTTACGCGGAATATAAACACAAGAATTTAAGAAGACAATAAACACAAATTACTTGATCCTCTATGTATCTATATTGATTCACTAATGTTATTGAAAGGCGTACATAAACCCTAGCCGCAGGTTTCTTTTATACTACCAGAAACCCTAATTATGCAGCTTACAAAACACGTAAAAGATATGCATTATCTCTTCCTAAATTAACTCATGCATATCCTAACTAAATACTTATAATACGGAAACTACATATCCGCAGAAACATAAATAACTATCAGCAGTAACTACACAATCAGCAGTAACTGCACTATCAGCAGGAATACTAATACTATCAGCAGGAACCTTTAATCAGCAGGAACCCACTGTTACAATAATTCCTAACATCACATTTAGACACATATTTCTTTTTCTTCTTCTCCACCGCATTACGCAAGGCTACCCCTAGAGCCCACAAAGACGCATCAATACCAGCAAAGGGAGAGATTCCGGTCACATCCAAACATGCATCCTTCCCCTATATCCAATTGAATAATAACAAGTCTGCAGGGCGTAGCTCTTTCCAATCCCTTGAAAAAAACCCCAATGGAGCCTCATTTCGCACCATGATCCCCACCTTGGAGCATATATTGACAAGAATATCACGTACCAGATTATGCATGAACTTCACACCCACTTCACTAGAACAGTGAACTGCATGATCTCCCCATTGGTCCATACGATGCACATTACAGCTCGGACAAGGACTACTTTCAGAATATGTATAGTAAGCCTATAACACAATACCGAACGGAATTGGCGATGGTTCATCCTCTGGCCCAACCCATCAATAGGTATGGTGAATAGGAAATCTTGTACATGTGGGGCGCGGATGCTACTGAGGATAGCCATTTTTCTTGGACTTAACGAATACTTGGAAACAAGATCTTTCTCAATGACACCAAAGTAACACTTTTCCAAGGTTTTCATCATATGGGAGGCAGGAGCGTGAGTGGTGACAGAGAGCACGTCTATGTTACAAGCAATGTTGAAAGTATCAAGAGCATATTGAAATGAAGGACCATGAGAATTAATATCAGTTTTTATCAATATATTGTCCTGTAGATCACTCGTTTGAATACGGGAGGCGAGGAAGGCGTATTGGATAATATCGTACGCAGCGGGGATGCCAAGCCCGCCCATCTTGATTGGGAGAGTGGCTAACCGCCACTGTCAATCACCAAACCCCGGTCCTGAGGCAATAATAATCTTCTCCAGTGAAGCACGTAACATCTGGTCAAACTGAACTTGGGCCTCTCGTAGGTACAAAGGGGAACATGTCCTTAAAGCATAAGATAATTTGGCAACCCCGACACAATTGCGAAGAAGGAGGAGCTCACGTTGGGGATCGTTAAGTTTAAGAATTGCCTCCATTAGCGAGATAGTTTTAGAGACCCTTTTTACAGCCAGATCCTGACAGAAGCTTTCATCCAAACTAACTGAACCACCAAGAAAAGTTTAGTCTTATCAACATTCAAAAACAAACCCCGAGCCGGACCATCCGCCATAATAATGTCCAGCGCCTTGGCAACCATGAGGGTATCCCCAACCAGAGTACCATCTTTAGCAGTTAAAGTTTTACACTTTGGTGTTTGGAAGCATGTGTTATTCTTTATTTATGTTTTCTTCCCTATATAACAATCATTGCATTAACATGAAGTCTTTAGAGTTAAACATCTTCTCATTTTTTTTATAGCAATCTAGTTTTACAGTACTTTCTAAGTTTCAACCATCTTCTCATTAATTTTCTTCAACACTTGAACTACCCCCTTCAATTTATCTTCTTATAAAAACAAAGTAGTACTAGTATTCGATGGATCAAACAAAGGCTAGCTGTAAAGTTCCTTAGTTCAAGGGGAAACGTTTGACTGAGCATTTGACACAAAAAGCTGTGACATGGTTTAAACCTTTAGCCAATGTGTAAAACCAAGTGGTAGGTATGTTATAAAGAAAGGCTAGGTATATAAAACATGTGGGATAATGACACATATAGCTAAATTATTATTATTATTATTATTATTATTGTTATTATTATTGTTATTATTATTATTATTATTTTTTATAAAACCTCACTTCATTAGAAAATCAAAAGGGAATTACAAGAAATTAGTGGGGAGCCGAGAAACTAACTGGCCCCCACTCCTCTAAAATAATAAAACAAATCCTACTAAAAATATAGTTATTATTATTATTATTATTATTATTATTATTATTATTATTTTCCTAATTACGATTTGAACCATCTTTAGTAGTTAAAGTTTTACACTTTGGTGTTTGGAAGCATGTGTTGTTCTTCATTTCTGTTTTCTTCCCTATATATCAAGCATTGCATTAACATGAAGTTTTTAGAGTTAAACATCTTATCATTTTCTTATAGCAAGCTAGTTTTACAGTAGTTTCTAAGTTTCAACCATCTTCTCATTAATTTTCTTCAACACTTGAACTACCCCCTTCAATTTATCTTCTTATAAAAACAAAGTAGTACTAGTATTCGATGGATGAAAGAAAGGCTAGTCAGAAGTTCCTTAGTTCAAGGAGGAAACATTTGACCGAGCACTTGACACAAAAAGATGTGACATGGTTGAAACCTTTGGCCAATGTGTAAAGAGTTGCACCAACTGGTAGGTATGTTATAAAAAAGGCTAGGTATATAAAACATGTGGGATAACGACACATATAGTTAAGTTATTATTATTATTATTATTATTATTATTATTATTATTATTATTATTATTATTATTATTATTATTATTATTATTATTATTATTATTAGTATTATTATTATTATTATTATTATTATTATTATTATTATAAAACCTCACTTCATTAGAAAATCAAAAGGAATTACAAGAAATTAGTGGGGCCGAGAAACTAACCTGGCCCCACCCTCTAGCAATAGCAAAACAAATCCTACTAAAATATAGTTAGCACCACGCCAATATCTTGAGTGACCGAGAACTTTTGGATACGCTTCAAGAAGGTCACCGCCTCCTTCTCGAGTTCACCAAAGGAAGAGAAAGAGAGGGATAAACCCGTATCCAATATCAAGACATTTGGTTTCAGATTGCACGCTTATTGTGGCAGCTTCAATCACAACACGCCTGCTACAAAGTCACCATGCCATTTATATAAGGGCGATGACCCAAGAAGATCAACACATACATCAAGGCCTCTCTCCCACGAGTAAAGTAATAAGTCACCGGGCGTAGGTGTTTGTCCTTCTCTCCGCAAAGCCCAATATCAACTTCTTTACGGGCCGAAACCCCCACCCGGGTGCAGATATCAACGAGAGTATCACGTACTACATTATGTCGATGTTTAATACCAATAATACTTGCGCATGATACGGCATGATCCCCATAGATATCACCAGAAAACCTTGGAACAAGCAGAGCACGCATCCGAGTGGAGAAATGGGAACACCTAAACGATAACATAAAACACCCGGTATGTTTTAGCATTCATAGTCCCTAACCCAACTATCGGGACTACTCGAGCGATCCAAGTATGGTCTTCCATTTGCGATCTCCATAGGGCCATCTGCTCAGCGAGATAAGTAGAAGGTGGATTCACCTCTTTTGTGACACGTGTGAAATATAAATCGCCAATTTCTTCATGAGTTTGGGGGCGCAATCTCACAAGAGCTACCCAAAAGGTCAGTATCCATTTTCTCGTTAAAACATGCAGGCATCATCAAAGGAAGATCCGAAGCACCAACACCGCATCACGGGAGAAGTTCATCATTGGTCGGCCGATTGGAGTCTAGAGGCAAGGAAGGCATAATTATTGTTGTTATTATTATTATTTCCTAATTTACAGTATTTGAATCATCTTTAGCAGTTAAAGTTTTACACTTTGGTGTTTGGAAGCATGTGCTATTTTTTATTTCTATTTTCTTCCCTATATAACAAGTATTGCATTAACATGAAGTCTTTAGAGTTAAACATCTTCTCATTTTCTTATAGCAAGCTAGTTTTATGGTACTTTCTAAGTTTCAACCATCTTCTCATTAATTTTCTTCAACACTTGAACTACCCCATTCAATTTATCTTCTTATAAAAACAAAGTAGTACTAGTATTCGATGGATGAAAGAAAGGCTAGCTGTAAAGTTCCTTAGTTCAAGGAGGAAACATTTGACTGAGCACTTGACACAAAAAGATGTGACATGGTTTAAACCTTTGGCCAATGTGTAAAGAGTTGCACCAACTGGTAGGTATGTTATAAAAAAGGCTAGGTATATAAAACATGTGGGATAACGACATATTATTATTATTATTATTATTATTATTATTATTATTATTATTATTATTATTATTATTATTATTATTATTATTATTATTATTATTATTATTATTATTATTATTATTATTATTATTTCTAATTTACAAGATTTGAATCATCTTTAGCGATTAAAGTTTTACACTTTGGTGTTTGGAAGCATGTCTATTTTTATTTCTATTTTCTTCCCTATATAACAAGTATTGCATTAACATGAAGTCTTTAGAGTTAAACATCTTCTCATTTTCTTATAGCAAGCTAGTTTTATGGTACTTTCTAAGTTTCAACCATCTTCTCATTAATTTTTTTCAACACTTGAACTACCCCCTTCAATTTATCTTCTTATAAAAACAAAGTAGTACTAGTATTCGATGGATCAAAGAAAGGCTAGATGTAAAGTTCTTTAGTTCAAGGGGGAAACATTTGACTGGGCACTTGACACAAAAAGCTGTGACATGGTTTAAACCTTTGGCCAATGTGTAAAGAGTTGCACCTAATGGTAGGTATGTTATAAAGAAAGGCTAGGTATATGAAACATGTGGGATAACGACACATATAGCTAAATTATTATTATTATTATTATTATTATTATTATTATTGTTATTAATATTATTATTATTATTATTATTATTATTATTATTATTATTATTATTATTATTATTATTATTATTATTATTATTATTATTATTATTATTATTATTATTATTTTCCTAATTTACGATTTGAACCATCTTTAGCAGTTAAAGTTTTACATTTGGTGTTTGGAAGCATGTGTTATGCTTTATTTATGTTTTCTTCCTATATAACAAGCATTGCATTAACACTAAGTCTTTAGAGTTAAACATCTTCTCATTTTCTTATAGTAAGCTAGTTTTACAGTACTTTCTAAGTTTCAAGCATCTTCTCACTATTTTTCTTCAACACTTTCCCCCTTAAATTTATCTTCTTATAAAAATAAAGTAGTACTAGTATTCGATGGATCAAAGAAAGGCTAGCTGTAAAGTTCCTTAGTTTAAGGGGAAACATTTGACTGAGCACTTGACACAAAAAGCTGTGACATGGTTTAAACCTTTGGCCAATGTGTAAAGAGTTGCACCAAGTGGTAGGTATGTTATAAAGAAAGGTTAGGTATATAAAACATGTGGAATAACGACACATATAGCTAAAAACCAAACAACAACAGATCTCATTTTAACAACATAATATGACACTAAAAATCAATAAGATTAAATTTAAAAGAATTGAATCTCAATAAAAATAAAGACATTGCAAGGAATAAACTTTATAAAACATAAATCATAACTCGTAGTTTTTTAGTTTGCGGTTTGAGAAAAGTAAAATCGGATTTGATTAGATCTTAAGATCCTATGGTCAAGATCTAGATCTTGTAAGATTTTAAGCTTGCTAAGATCCTACGTAAGATCCGGATCATTTTTGCTTTGTAGTATCGTAAAATCATAATCCCAAGATCAGGATCGAATCTTAACAACTATGGTAATGTCACTGGGTTTAGGAGCATTTAGCAGAGTTGTGATTTTTAATGTTTGTTTGACAATAACTAAGTAGCTTATTCATGAAAGTGGTATATAGTAAAACATCTGGGTGGATGATAACCATTGGATGGAAATAGAACAGATCTTTAGTAACACTAGGCGAGTACCTGCGCCTAGCGGCAACGTTCCTAGCGACTGACAATTAAAGATTTGCAATATTGTGGTAAGTGTTTCGTATAACGTTTAAAATAGAGCGTGGAAATATCAAAACGTAATTGCAAACGGTTATAAGTTTTATAACATGCGATAATTAAACTCAAGCAAAAATTCTATAATGGTTTCTAATATCTTTACTAAATAATTACAACCTGCAACAATATAGATATGCAAAAAGTGAGTTTTTATTCAAATATCGACCAATAACAAATTTGTTCACATGTAAGCTTTTATTTTTGTTGACACTAATAAAATAATACAAACTGACCAGGAATTATAGAAATGCAATACAACTATAATGGTTTCTAAAAGAGATAAAATATTACTCCATCCGTACCATAATTATTGTCCAGTGTTGACCTTTGAAGTCTTTAGCTTTCAACTTTGACATTAAATAATAACACAAAAAATAACATTTAAGGTCAAAGTTGCATAATAAAGACTTCAAAATTCAATAGTGGACAATAATTATTGGACGGGGGAGTAATACAATTAAATAACATTACTTTAATGATTCCTAGAAAAATATTTTGTTGCGTATCTTCAAAAGTGATCGATAATCGGGTTTTTCAAATGTTTCATGGCATTTCTTTAAATGCTACTTCCATCTTGAAAAAAAAATGATGTGACGAAACGCATGTTATTTAATGAAGAGAATAATGATAAAAATGAAAAAGAAATTATAGATCGAAATTGATATTTATTATGGAAGATCAGTTTTTCAAATAAAAATAAAGCATAAATTATAGATCATGTTTTAACAATAATGACCCGTAACTTATGCATCTTCCTCCATAAGCTTTGAAAATTTAATTGTTTACCTTAAATAAAATTTAAATCAAATTTTTATTAACTCATAATACAAATCAAATATTTCATGGCATTTCTTTAAATGCTACTTCCATCTAGAAAAAAAAACAAATAATGTAACGAAACGCATGTTAGTTTAATGAAGAGAATAATTATAAAAATGAAAAAGAAATTATATATCGAAATTGACATTTATTATGGAAGATCGGTTTTTCAAATAAAAATAAAGCAAAAATTGTAGATCATATGCATCTTCCTCCATAAGCTTTGGCAATTTAATTGATTACCTTAAATAAAATTTAAATCAAATTTTTATTAACTCATAATTTAACTTGTCTAAGTTTTTTATTAAGTCGACACTTAAATGATTGTATAAATATTTGACTTTATTAATGGACTCTATAGTGTATGAAGGGATGTTAATTTTTATTTATGAAAATTGTCATGAAAGCTATATGGTGAATAACATTAACTAATGGCTTATTAATATCCTATTAAAGAAATGTTTTTAGTCTTAAAAATTTTAAGACTTCTTTATTTGGAAAGTCTTAAACACTTTATAAACTAGTATAGACAAGGCTTCAAGTTCGATACATTTTCAAATGGTTATCCCTAATCTTAATAACAACAACTTGTTAATAGTGTATCAAATTTTAATTGTATTTTGACTATAAAAATGCAAATGCATGTTATGTAACAAGTATAAAAAATGATGTGCGTTGCAGCGGCAATTATTATACATATATCTTTAAATGAATAGTTTATAATCATGCTATGTTATTTAGAGATTATATACTTATAACGTTAGACAAAAATATGTGTGATGCAAGCTACTATAGCTCGATTATTGTTCCTCATCCTTCACATGTTTACTATTCATAAGCAATTAATATTAAAAAAATTGCACCGACCCATTGATTGGGGTAAAAAAAACGGTGCCCCCGTTTAATTCAGCTAGTCGTTTCCCACCAAACTTCACCTACTCACTCTCTAGAACTCACCGAAACAAAAACCCTAGATAAGTTTTTGTTCTTCATTATTATACAAATTTAACATTAGAAAAAATACATATGTGAGGCAAGTGATTGTATGAATCCCTGAAAATCGATGGATTTGTACAAAAAAAACTAAGGATGTGTTTGTAGCACCGTTGCTAGTTGATATCTTTATAAATTAGTTTGATGCATTTGTTGTACCGGTAGCCAACATGATTGCATGTAACTGATTTTGATATTGGGTTGCGGTTACTGATTGATATCTTTATAAATGAGTTTCAATTTCTTTATTTATTTATTTATTTAAAAAAAGGGGGGGGGTGGTAAAATGTATATGAAGTGTAACATTCCAATTTATAGAATTGACTTTTATTATAGTTTAAAGCTTCCCAGTCCACTTTCGAGATAATAATAGATTTTAGTTAGTCAACGGACCTCACATGAAAATGAGTTATAATCGGATAAGGACGTTCCACGAAATAGTTATACTAATAGGGACTAGTTTTGCCAAAAGGTGAAACTTATAATAAAATACATATATTAGTTACTTTGAAGCTAGGAAACATCATTCACCTCCTTTCCTCTTCACATCATACGCACACCAAATACATGATCATTCTAAAGTTTTGATTTTAATTCGATTTTTATCAAGTGTCAGACAAGAAATTGCAATATTATAGCTTGGAGGTGCGAAATATACCTTTCCCAAAATCCAATTAGAGGTAAAAATCATATCCATGTTCTTTAATTCATGATTTATGGTTACCCAATTGTTGGTATTGCTTAAATATCATGTCTTGGTGTCATATTTGGGGTTTTATAAAATTTTACATGATTATGTTAAGTAGTCATTTTCCAAAAATACCAAGAACACATGATAATCATGTGTAGGTGTTAAATATGTGATGGCTAGCTTGTTTGGATGCCATAACACCAATTTAAGGTGTTAAAATTTGAAAAGTCTGTTTAAGTGGTTATATAAGCCACGAACCAAACACCCCCATATGGCCTAGTTCACTTCTAATGCTTGTTTATGACAAGTTAGATCTTATTTTAAGTAAGCTCTGTGTTATTTACGTGTTTCTAGGTTAAAATGATAGTCGAGGACGTATACGGGAGCTTGAGATAGATTAGAAGATAAGTCGAGGTGAGTAACATAGTTTAACAGTAAATACGGGTTTTATGACCTCGTAAGCTAGGTTTTATATTCATGTTTATATTATGATAAGGAAAGCAAGTATATAACTCATACTATGAGTTCTGGTTACGCGGGTTCGCGTTACGTTTCTAAGCACGTGTTATGATGATTTATAAGTTCATACTATATTAGTCACGATGTATAAAGACTCGTGCGGTCTATTTTTGTATATTCAACATTATGTTGATATACATGACCCAAATGGTCATATAGACAGATATAGTACTCGTAAAGAGTAATGTGGCCAAATATATGCACATCACGTGATTAGATGACCCGAACGGTCATATAGACAGATTCAATACTTATAAGGAGAAATGTGGCCAACTACATGTATATCATGTATTCAGTAGAACCGAGAGTTCATATAGACAGATTCAATACTCATAAGGAGTAATGTGGCCAACTACATGTATATCATGTATTCAGTAGACCCGAGAAGTCATATAGACAGATCTAGTACTCGTATGGAGTAACGTGGCCAAATAGATGTACCTCATGTACTCAGTAGACGCGAGAGGTCATACAGACATATTAAGAGTGTAGGGTATGGTGCCCTTAGGTTTACGGTTAACATTTGCCACGTCACCACCACATCAGCTTTAACATTTCACCTTAACTTAACAAAAAAAACACCCCTTATCATAACTTACCCAAGTTAAACCTTAACTCAAATATTTTTAAATTCAACCCTAAACTAAAACAAACACTTCATTTATTAAAAAACATATCATTAATTCTTAAACATATTACAATACGAAATATAAAATAACTAAAAAAACTACAACAAAAAAAGCGAAACATAACAAATACTTATTCATCGTCGTCGCTCTCTTTTTGTTGTTGTCGTTCAAGATGGTTCTACCAAACATGCTCCATAAGGTCTAGTTGGATTTGAGTATGCGTTTCTCGGTTGCGTATTTCTTTTGCCTTGCAACGGTGGGTATCACATCTTTCGACCCACCTTTGTTGCCTCATACGTACTGATGGATCCACCCATATTTCGTTATAGTCACGTAATGCAAATTTTTGATCTTTTAAAATCATGTTATGCAAAATAATGCAAGAATACATGATGCTACGTATCTTGACAATTTCCATTTGACGTGCCAGTTGTTGTAGTATACCTCAACGTCCTTGAAGCACACCAAAAGCACGTTCAACATCCTTTTGGGCACTTTCTTGTTTCCTTTTAAAATAAGTATGTTTTTCGTCAGTTGTTGACGAGAATGATTTAACAAAAGTTGCCCACTGTGGGTAAATTCCGTCAGCCAACTAATACCCCTGTTCATACCTAGTTCCATTAACCATATAAGGGGCTCTTGGGGCAATGTCAGCAAGAATGTCGTCGAATAACGGAGAGTTATCTAAAACATTAATATCGTTATTCTCCCCCACCATCCCAAAAAATGCATGCAAAATCCATAAATCTTGAGAAGCAACAACTTCAAGCATAATTGTTGGGTATTTTTTTTATCACCCCTATCAAATTGCCCTTGCCAAGCCACCGGACAATTTTTCCATTCCCAGTGCATATAATCAATGCTACCAAGCATTCCCGAAAAACCATGACACTCTTCATGTCGTTGATAAATATTTTGAATGTCGGACCATGTTGGTTTTCTTAAATACTCCGGCATAAACAAATCAATAACGCATTTGTTAAAATTATCAAGACAATCATGCGAAGTATGCTCACCCATTTGCAAATATTCATCAAACGACGGTGAGGTGTCGACGCCAATTGGCGATGGCAACCGTGACACTTTATAAGAACACTTAAACTTATTCGACCGCATAATCGGGTGATTGGCTAAAGAATTTAAAATGATCCGAATATTTTCGAAGTATAAGATTCAATACCTTCGACTATTTGTAGAAATAGTTTCCGCTCATCTGAAATCTTCTTCAAAATTCGGTTCAATACTTACAACCTTGAATGAAATAGTCATTACGCAAACGTCCTTCGCAAGCTCACGTTAATGATATACATGGTTACGAGTGAATCGAGGTTGAGATGCTTCTTGTTCCAATCATGTCGATACTGCACCGACCATCATAAAATCAAGTCGGTTTCGCCATCAACGCCCCGACCATTGCTGAGGTAATTCGTCAATTTGATTCGGATCCATTGTGAATGAACAAGTTTTTTTTTGTTATAGAGAGGAAGTATATAAACTTGAATTTGAATGATGGAAGTGTGAAAAAAATGGTGTGTTATTAGGGTATTTATAGTGGTAAGAAATTTTTTTTAAAACTAGCCGTTTTACACTTGGGGTGGCTTAAATGTTTTTTTAAAAACCCAACGGATATATAGCCGTTTGGGGGGTCAAAGTGTAATTTTTTTCCCGCTCCACCTTAACACTGGGTTAAGGGATAACATACTCTCGTTAACGCAACCTTAACGCTGCGGACGCTATAGTTAACACCCTTAACGCAGCGGCGTTAAGGGTTAACACAACCTTAACTAGCATCATATCGATCGCTTTAAGTACTCATATAGAGTAATTTGGCCAACTACATGTATATCATGTATTCAATCGACCCGAGTGGTCATACAATTGAATTATACTTAGATAGTGCATATTCATTTAAGTCCCAAAAAGGGAACCCCCGATAATCTACGGGGAGAAAGCAGTGTACGAGCACTACATATGCTTGTAAAGGAAATATGACGTCCTACAAGAAGTATACGTGCAATAGGGCACTCATGATTATCCGATTATGCATGCCTAATGTAATCAATGGTTATGTGTAAGTATGCAGAGTAAACGTGCTTAACTATTACTTCCCACCCAGGTTATGGTTTTTGTTAATACAAATAAACCATAAAAACGTTTATTTATATTTTACGATCTTCTAATGTTTTGTCGATAACAAACGTAAAATCATTTTAACGAAATAAATAAAATACGTAAAAGCTTTGAGCCAATAGTTTACTAGCACACTTTTACTAAACATATAAAAACCATCTAAATATGTTTAGTTAAATAAGTTGCATAAAACCAAAACCATTTTTATAAAACACTTACAAGTAATATTGTTTACTTATATTTTATAAAAATGTATATGTACTTTGTATAACTTGTAATGGGTAAATAATGGGTAAAAAGCCAAAGTCCATAACCCATGATCCATTAACTAGGTATAATGAATCTTGTTGGGTAAAAATCAAAGTCCATAACCCATACCCATGGATCATGATCCATAACCCATGACTCATTGCATGACATCATGCATGAAGTCATGTTGGATATTATCCATGATCCATGACCCATGACCCAAGGTCCATAACCCATTGACTATATACATTATATCTTGTTGGGTATCCATGATCCAAAGTCCATGACCCATGGTTCACAACCCATAACCCATAACCCGGTTTGCAACCCAAAATGCAGACTAAGCTAACCCGGTAGCCGAATCCATGGATTTTTACTGGCCGCATCCCTTGGGTTAGGGATCTCCCGGAACCGTGGAACGGTAAGCAGTTTTGCTTATAAATAGTGAGTCATTTCTCTCTTGCTCACTAACCCTTTTAGACATATCTTATCTCTATGTTCTAACCTCAGATCTAAAGGATCATTCTATGTAGTTTTCTCTTTGTGTGATTCTCTAGGTTCCTCTTAAAGGCGAGATCACAACCTCTTGAAGACGTGCAAGCTCAAGGTCATGAGTTGCTAAGCTTCATCATCATCAAGACCACTGAAGTGCATCTTATTGATAATTCTTCTCTCCCTCCAATAGTGTGTCGTGTTGAAAGCATTAGCGTATAGTGCCAAATGTGTACATTCGACATGGTGCGTCAATGTATAAGTTGTGTAGTTTGGGTTAAAGGATATTGATATCTTTTCAAGTATTGTAAAAAGGAGTTTGTCTCCTTTTGGTAGTAGTGTTGGGTAGTAGTTCCTCCTTTGTAATATAACTCGGTATCTAGCCTTGTACCGAAGAAAGTGTAGACAGCATTGTGATAGGTTTGGTTCTACCTCGTGGAAGAACTCGGTGTCTAGCCTTGTACCGGATAAAGTGTAGGCGACGTTGTGAAGGCTTCTCCGCCATATTAAGGAGCTTGTGTTGTGTAGTGCTTAGAAACTCTCGAGTTGGGTACTCGGGGAGTGGAGTAGGGCAAGGAAGGTGTCCTTATAGCCGAGCCACTATAAATACTCGTGTCGTGGTTTTGTGTTCCTTTAATCTTTATCTCTTTACATTGCTTATATATATGTCCATGTATCAATATCCAACACACGATCTAAATGGATTGACATAAGTCGATCTAAATACATTAAAACAAAGTTTTAATCGACAAAACTATTCAATACCTCTTCCAGTTTTCCACAATTGGCATGAGAGCTTCGTTACCAAGTTTCTTAGAGTATATTGTACTTTAAAAACTTGATACGATCCGGGGATGTTTGAAAACTACAAAGAAGGAAATTTCTTAAAACAAAAATAACTTTTTTTTTAATAACAAAATGTTGGGTATTGATAAATCATTCTAATATTTTTTTTAAGAAATCTTCATGCTAGGATTCTTTCAATGACTTCGTTCTATCCGAAGAAAAATGAAGTCAACACCCAAAGAAGAATACGAAGTGATCACAACTTGCTTTTACAAAATACGATTGAGTATTTTAGAAGCTCATGAAGTATTTTGCGTCTATGGTTTCTAAAAACCATAAAAAGGGAATATAGCAAACATATGTTCTCTTAATTACAATTAGTTGGTCTAAAACGTGCTAATTTCTTATGGATAAAATAATGGTATATGTTTCTCTCTTATGATAAGCATCCTTATAAAAACCTGCATATATTAAATACTGTGTATATATACGTAGATTATGTGTCTGACATCAAAGTCACAATTTTCTAAAAAATTTCTCTTCACTACTTTCCATCTCAACATATTATCGGGAATAATATTCCTCCTTGATTTTCCTAGACTTTATAAGCTACTCAATTTATGTCTTCATCATGAAAACAAATATTGCTAGCTAAAAGTCAGAAATAGCCACAACAACACCACTTAAACAATCTAAAAGGTGTTGGGTACAAAAACCATCTCGACCACAGGACGTACCACGAGGGAAACTCTTAATCATATCAAGAACCATAGCAGGAGATGCAATGAGTTGATGATTATCAATGGGTATATGCGGCAATGAGGGAACAGGTTTGAAAGGATGCATAGTCTTTAGGTCCTCAAGAGTTGCATCTTTATAAGGAGCAACACAAGAAGAAGAAAGAAATCTGACAGATGTAGTATAATGGCCATCTCAAATCTTCCTCTTACCTTGCTTGACATTACGCTCACCCAAGTCTAAGTTTTCCTCATCAATATTAGACCATGATGGGGAGGGTTCGGCTAAAACCTCTCTCACAAGTTGCAATGCATATTATTATTATTATTATTATTATTATTATTATTATTATTATTATTATTATTATTATTATTACTATTATAATAACTATTACTATTATTATTACTATTACTATTATTACTATTACTATTATTAGTACTATTATTATTATTATTATTATTATTACTATTATTATTATTATCCTAATTTACATTATTTGAACCATCTTTAGCAGTTAAAGTTTTACACTTTGGTGTTTGGAAACATGTGTCATTCTTTATTTCTGTTTTCTTCCCTATATAACAAGCATTGCATTAACATGAAGTCTTTAGAGTTAAACATCTTCTCATTTTCTTATAGCAAGCTAGTTTTACATTACTTTTTAAGTTTCAACCTTCTTCTCATTAATTTTCTTCAACACTTGAACTACCCCCTTCAATTTATCTTCTTATGAAAACAAAGTAGTACTAGTATTCAATGGATCAAAGAAAGGCTAGCTGTAAAGTTCCTTAATTCAAGGGGAAACATTTGACTGAGCACTTGACACAAAAAGTTGTGACATGGTTTAAACCTTTGGCCAGTGTGTAAAGAGTTGCACCAAGTGGTAGGTATGTTATAAGGAAATGCTAGGTATATAAAACATGTGGGATAACAACTTATATAGCTAAAAACCAAACAACAACAGATCTCATTTTAACTACATAATATGACACTAAAAATCAATAAGCTTAAATTTAAAAGAATTGAATCTCAATAAAAATAAAGACCCGCAAGGAATAAATTTTATAAAATATAAATCATAACTCTGTAGTTTTTTAGTTTGCGGTTCGAGAAAAGTAAGATCGGATTTGATTAGATCTTAACATCCTATGGTCAAGATCTAGATCTTGTAAGATTTTAAGGTTGCTAAGATCCTACGTAAGATCCGGGTCGTTTTTGCTTTGTAGTATCTTAAAATCATAATCCTAAAATCACGATCAAGATCTTTACAACTATGGTAATATCACTGGGGTTTAGGAGAATGTAGGTCCAAAAGTTTATGGATCCAAGTTGATGGATCTAGGACACTCTCCTTGTGTCAATGATATTTTGTATAATATTATCAAGCAAGCGGAATTTACTTAAGTAATACTTAGAAGACTAATTATATGATGTAATGAGAATAAACACAAGTTAACACAAAACTCAAGCTCCAATATTATTAATGAAATAATACGAGTGATCTAGACTTATCACTAGGGTTACACCTTGAAGCTTTCAGAGGTAATAATGTAATGTAATACGCACCTAAGACAATAACCTAGGATCTCCTTTTATACAACAAGGAGTCCTTTACAAGATAAGTATAAAGTTAACATAATAGAATATACACACAATCTATTCTATACTTATCAAGACGCTTTAACCTTATCATAAACTAATAGCAAGTGGTAATAAAGAACTTGCATGGGAATACGCTTCCACCGCTAGTGTTAAACCAAGCAAAGTAAACCACTACTATCCGTGGTAACGGATTATTCCCAACAATCCTCCCTAAACTTATGATTTCTCCGCAAATCAATAAGTTTCTTCAATATGCATTAACTTCAAGGATTTGGGGAATTCAATCAAACACTTCACTTCTTTTCTCTTAACTTTTGTATAGCTCTTGAACACCGATCTTGAAGCCTTTGTAATAATGCTCGACCTTCTCATTGTCTTCATTGACTCTTATATGTAAGCTTAACATTATCAGAAGAGCTCCAACTCTAAGTGGATATTCTTTCTCAAGAAGCATGAAAAGTCTTCCATTAGTCAGAGACATGATGAACTTCACATGAATCATAATAAAACCATTTTGTACCAAGACATGTGAATAAGGTTTTCCAAGAGTCATCATCAAGATTTGGTTCAAAAGCCTTCTAAGATTTACCCATAACTGCATCTCCTTTGTATCTTTGAGATCTTGAGCATTAAACCTTTCTTGAACTAATTTCCATAGTGTATTAAGGTCATCTCTGTCAAAAGCTTTAATAAGATCTTCAAATGTTATGAAAGATGAAGTTTCTCCTCCCAGCCTTGTAATCTTCCATGTTGAAGCAAGATTGCTAGCAGTGTAAACTTCCCAATCAATGATAGGATGTCGAATTTGCAGTGGTTCGGATAAAATCTCTGCTTCAATCACAATCATTTCACATTTGTTCTTTAGTGAACTTCTCAAGAGGAATCTCCTTCTCAAGAGACTTTGTATGATCTTCATCAACCTTAGTCTTCTTAATAGTTTGAGAATCACCGACTTTGGCCTTTCTTCAATCTAGGAAATATTCTTTCTTCTTCTTCGTAACCCATTGGAATAAAAGATTTATCTTGTTTCACGCTCGTAGTAAGCCCTTTCAACTTGATCATCGACATTCCTTTAAATTGATGCCTTTTCCAGCTACCAACATGACAACAATAAGTCTTCATATATGCAAGTATTTGTGCCTTGGTTGGTTGTCTTTGTTTCTTCCGATTCTTCTTGATCGAATCGATTACATTATCAAGTGCTTGATTGTTCTTCATTATGATAAAATCCTTCAACCGAAATGTTTTTGTTCCTCGCTAAGGATGCATCAAGAACTAGGTCAATTGCCTTTTCTTGATTTCGGATTATTAGCTACCGTAAACCGAATATCTTCTTCAAGAGGAACATAGCTAAACTCGAGCTTTTTCTTTCATAATTGTAGGTTGAACAAAGGAAATTGAATCAAGATCTTCCATTCTCGTCCAATCTTTTAGCTTCCAAAAGCTTGCAACTTCTAGTTCTTTCAATCTTTTCTTTTCAAAGAACTTTCTCAAGAATTTGATCTTCGCTATCTTCTTAGCAAATTCTCTATCAAGATCAATCAACTTGTCTTTTCTTTGAAATCTTACTTTCAAGTTGTCAGACATCTTCCATAACCGCTTTACCTTGTTTGTCTTCAATTTATCAAATTCTTCACTTGCAGTGGCAATATTTGGCTCGCAGTGGAAATAAAATCGATGGTAAAATCAGCGCTTGAAAATGTCTTGATCTTCAAGTTGCTCTCCATGAGTTTCACCATTTTTTGCTCCTTTACTTGTATCTCCTTCATCTTCAAAATCAATTTTCCTCCCTCGTGTCGAACTGCTTTCCTCCCCTGCTTGGAGGAATTTCCCAAATCTTGATCACCGAATCACCATTAGAAGGTGAGGATGAAGATGAAATCACCATCTTTGCAACCGCCTCGTGCTTTTTCAACCTCTCGCATCTCTTCCTTTAAGGTCCGAATCTGCCTTTAATAATTGAACATCCTTGGCATGGTTCTTCTTAACAAGAGCCAAGTCTTTTGTAGAAACTCAACTCGCTTTGCTAATTTGGTACACAAAACCATCAATTCCATTTGGTTGCCATCGCCTCAAGACTTCCAACCGTGTTACCTGCTGGGAGAGGTGAATCATGGGCAAAGGTCCGATTCCTCCATAGTAGGACTAGGTGGAAGTCTAGAACCACCACCGCTTGTTCCTAGACCAAAAGGTTCGTAAACTTGTTGTGTTGTCATGAGAGGAGTTGACTGCTTTGACCTTCTCTCATAGGTTCTTGAAATCGGTGGTGTATAATCAATGTTAGGAACATTAATTATGGGTGTGTTTTGTTCAATGAAATTTTAGCAAGCATTTGGGGTAGGAGAGGTGTAAAATCATATTGCCATCTTTATTCAAATTTTGAAAACTTTAGGCTTTAGGCAACCGATTTGATAAACAAGAGTGTGAGGTTGCGTTGAAATTCATTAAGCACAACTTGCACAAACCTTGGATACATTAAAATTTGGTTTTACTTTGTACATTGCCTTCATACTTGTAAAATATAATTTGACCAATTGAAAATCCTATCGTAAACTAGACAAACCAAAGGATAAGCCATGGTTGAACTAAATTGCTCATAAGATGTTTTCTTAGGACTAAGGCAATGTAACAAAGTATGAATCAAAAATCTCCAATGGGGACAAAACCACTCTTTTGAAAGTAGCCTTTTGTCGCTGGTATCATACCCCATGGATGATAAAGTATCATGAATTTCGACATAGGTAATGTGATGAGACCATTGAGATCATCCAAGTGAAGTACTCTCCTCAAGGATGCCTCAAGAACATCAATGGTTACCCCATCTACAGCTGCTCGAGAGCATCCATCGCTTCATGTGCATCTCCAATTTCAAGTGTTATGGACCGAGCGTAAGTCCAAAACTGCTTGATTTGAGAGATATAGATTGTGGGTTTGAAAAGCAAAGCATACCTTATATGAGTGGTATGAAGAAAATCCACAATCGATGAAAAACAGGCCACTCTTCTCGTTAGACTTTGTAGGTAGGCCACTAGGTTGTGCTCATCTCGCAAAGTTCAAAGATGCCATAGAAACTTTTGATGAAAAATATTATTATGTCAAGAAGAATTGAAAGAATGACTAGCCAATTGAAAAGAAAGATATATAGGGTTAGGGTTTATAATTATTGCGCAAGTAAAATTATCTTTAGAAAGTATTTATAATATAGAAAGAAGATAATTTACTTAAAATATTAACCCTATATATATGACTATCGCTGGTTACTTTCAACGGCTAGTAAAAATTAATTATCGACATAATCGCTTGTAACGGCTAGAACAACAAAGGGTAAAATAACACCGCAAGGAAACTGTGAACTAGCAAAGGTAATTTTTCACAAAAATTTCAAAGAGCAAAGGAAAATAAAATCATTAGTAAACTAGATCGCTCCCATCATAGTTTTTAGCAAACTACCACTATCAACGGATTTGATATGTCTTTACCATGAGCCGCTTGCTATGGACTAGCCAACTCTTAATCATAAAGAATATGGTGAGTTGATAACCATATAGTTTTGGTAAACTATCAACCATAAACGGATTTGTCAAGTCTTTACCAAGAGTCGCTTGCTCGGACTAGTTGATTCTTATGTGTATTAGACATGGTGAATCAATAACCATTTGATGTGTATCTCGATATACACCTTTAACTCCAACTCCTCATCAAAACTTGATATACAAACTTAAACAAGATGAGAATAACCAACTTGGTATTTACCAAAGTTACCTTTAACCAAACTATTTCCCAAGCAAAATATCTTCCAAAGTCAACTCAATAATATCTATATTTACTCCTTTACCTACCAAAATAAGAAAAAGGTAAATATCTTCATTAAATAACCCTTCAACCGACTTTGTCTATATAAGGAGACTTGGCTTAAGGTAAACTTAATCAACTTTCATTCAAACACAATAACCCCAAAACCATAAGCATGAGCAATCCCTCCAACACAATCAACATCTCTTCCGACTCGTAAGAAGAGTATGTAATCGAATCGTAATCATCTTCGTAAGTATCGTGATGGTTTGGATACTTTCCACCGTGGGTGGGTCTTCATCCAAAAGATATACCAAAGAAACTGCTAAGCGAAAGCCCGCAGCTAAGCTCGCAAAATCTCTTGAGTTCTACTCCGATGCATCGATGATGATGATGCAAATGATGAAACCTATTCTCTTGCTAAAGAATTGCCAAAAGCTCTTTCAATAGCACTGAAACAATTATCTCCAATATGAAGCGTATATCCAATCCAACAAGGCCTCGCAATGCTACCAAAACCTCCTCCATGATTCTTGGGCTTCCATGTCCAAGAATGCAATCCACCTTGAGAACAAGAGAAAGAGAGCCCAAGAATAAACATGAGTATGTGGGCAAGGGCAAGAGACCAATGGAATAGTCAAGTCGATGAAGAATATGCTAGGTTTCATTTTTGTGTTTAGTTTACTAGGAGTACTCTTGATTGTAATGAATTATTTGCTAGTAATGAAGTTCCTCTGTTTTTCCTTTTTCCACCGAAAGCATGTTACCACCGGTTGCAATAGAGTTCCCATCAGAACCAAATGTCACCGAATCATCATGAATAACTTAGATAAGGTCTAAATAACCTAGAGCATCGATTCACCAAAGAGTAACAATTGAAAACAAAAATCCTTCAAACGCAATTTACTAATCATAAACCAAACACGGAATCATAATTTCGTTGGCAATGGTTAATATATTGAAAGAATTAAGCATAGCAAAGGCTATACTCAATAAAGTCAACACTTAAGCATTGATACATTTTCCAAGAAACAGACTCCAATTTACTCCTCAACTACCGCACCTTCCCTCATTAACTTCTTGAATCCAACTTAATATATATTAAATGATCATTTAACACAAACCACTCAAATCACATACTCCATAACTTTCACTCAAAGCAACACCATGAGTCAATCAAGTCCAATCAATCTTTCTTCAAGCAGCTCATCCGATAGTTCCCGGATGATTTTGTTTTGAAAACCCCGAGAGTTGAAAAGAGGAGTATGAGAAGGTTGTATCCAAGAAGAGAAAGCAATACTTGCTCTTTCAAATCCTTTTTCTCGCTGGACCTTCATCACTACAACCGAGCCTCGTGATGCAACAATCAAAGAAGATAGCTCGTAGATCGCCCTATGTGTCTCCATATGTCACAGATGATGAGACCTCCGGAAGAGTCCCGAGTGTTCCTCCTCTTGCAGCAGAGTCTTTCCAAGAGTCGCAATCATCACCTTCTACCATTTCTACCAAAGACCACCATCGCTAGCCTTCATCATCCTCACCACCCACCGGTATAGTGGTGATGGGTTTAGCAAGCCCTAGGGTGTATGATCGATTAACATGCGTGGAGCTCCTAAGGTGATGCCAAGCTGGGGCTTTCCCAAGAAGCCATAAAGGATGAATGATGGGTAGGAAGAGGATGGGTTAGGAAACATGTGTTTGGGGTTGGTTGTTGATAGTTGTAGTCAGTTGATGCAGTGATGTTTGTACTGCTCCTCATGGATGTAGTTTTACTGCACTTTCAGTGCAGTTTTGTAATAAAAATAATAATCCATGTTTTCTTTTATCATTAGTGTTCCTGCATCACACATCTCAATCCACTAACTTCATTAACAAAACCGATGCATGCCTATTAGTATGCACAAAATCAAAAGAAAAGACTTGTTGCCACCATGTGCATTGAACACCCATAATATGTAAATACAAGATCAAATCATTTAGTCCTTGGATGTTCCCGCACATAAGAGTAAAGAGTTAGTTTTTTGGGGACCCAAGCCATGATTGACTTGGATCCGCCGTGTATCAATATAATTGTATCTATCAAAGGTCATTGATACACCATTGGGATTGGTTGTAGAGGTGTTTCCTTTAGGTTTCCATTCCCAACGTGTTGAGGCCTTCACAAGATTTCCCATGTCCCCCTTTTCTTGTTCAAAACCCTTGCAAAGTGGTAACTTTTGAATGAGCAAGGAAACCGCCGGTTTCTTTTAGGTACCCACCGTTGGTTATTGTTAACCTTTTAGCTTGAAAGGTCCTTTTTCCTGCTTGTGCAGATTTTACAAAGCTTGTTTTGGTATTTGCACTTTTAACAGTGACTTAGGGTGAGCAGTGTTACAGCTTTTGCAAGGGCAAATGTTTTGAGGCCACTTCTAAGTTGAACCGCTCTTGGGACCATTTTGCAATTAGAACTAGGTGTACATTATGTTGATATCTCGTTAGACTCCACCCTTTTATTCCCATAGACTACCCTTCTCCCAACATGATAGTCACAATAAGCATGTAAATGATCAAAACTACCACAATATAGCATGCTTTATTGTTCATCACAAAATCACTACCTAGTTGTTGAGATTTAACATGATTCCAACTCCTCCGTTACCCCTAGGAGTCAGAGGCTTGTTCCTATACATCTCAAAGATACTTTACAGCTTGGTCTAGGTTTATTAACCGGTTTCCTAGGTTCCTCCGTAATAAGATTAACAACTTTTGGGATAGTAGTCTCTACATTCTTTTAACACTCTCATCTACAATGATGAGTCACTAGCACTCTCAAAACATCATTATCAAGCTTACTCTCTTCCTCACTCTTCACAACCGTGTCTTTAAAGGACCATATTCTCTTTCAAGATCCTTAAAATCCTCTATACCGTATGAGCTAAATCTATACCGAGGTGAATGAACACCTCTTAGTGGTGGAGGCGCAGATTATAACCCATACCGCACTTAGCTTTATTATATATTTGAGCATTCCAAATTTTATCAATTGACTCGATCGATGATAACATGTGTCTATAGTTAAATTGACATTTTCAATTTTCTTTGAAGTTTTTCAAGCTCCTTTTGGTATGCTTCATTCACAAGCAGCTTGTATGTTCTACCTCTCTCCTAAGAAGAATCATATCATCATTATAATTTGACTCATTTGCCGATAGTGCTCTATTTGTTTTTCTAAACCGCCATGGCTCTCCTAAGATTAGCCACAGATAATTAGCAAGTATAACTCTTGTCTTTCATTAGAATATAAATCATTAAGTCTTTCAACTTCTTTAGCAATTTCTACATGTTTTAGAGCAACATTCGTAATTTTGTACCTCGTAGTCGAGAAAGCCATAAGAGCAACTTCAAAGAAACAAGAGCAAGATCTGTGTTCTTCTTCAAGATCATCACCATGAAACTCCAATCATAGCTCACACCATCAATAGCCAACATTGCCTTTGGTTCTTCCACGCTTGGTCCCTTCTTTGCTTGTACCATGTAGACCGTTGTCCTTGGTCTTTGGTCTTCTACATTCTCTAGCAAATGTCCAAACTTGTGGCGCTTAAAGCACTCCACTTTCTTCTTATCAAAGCCTCGCAGATCATCACCATTAATGTGGATAGGCTTGCCGCCTTCTTGTAGAATTTCTTAGCCCTCATGCTAAGAAGAGCTATCTCGCCATTTTATATCCATCTCCTCCAAGTCATCTTCATCAATTTGCTCTATGTCTTCATGAGTTAAGAGAGAGCCATCAACTTGTGTGGAGATAAAAGCATAAAAGGTAGGATCTCCAATACTAGCAACCTTCTTCTTTGATCCTCGCAGGGCAATATTTACATTGCCGCTGGAAACTTTAGAACCCACAAGGGCAATATCATCATCACTTTCATCTTCGTAATCATCACCACCAATGATTTGACAACAATGCCAAGCTACTAGAGCTTGTACCAAGTTTCCGCCTTCTTCAACCTTTGTTCAATAAGTTTGAAGTTGTTGTAAAGATCATTGAGCTTCATTGTTTCTATGTCTGCTTTGTTTTCCCGCATAAAGAACATTGGTTTGAAACTCAAGGCAAACTTCTTAGAAACTTCAAATTGAGGTCTTCCTTTTCTACCTCAATGCCAAACACGCTTAGTCGTGTAACAATCTTCCAAGTTTGGTGAAAATGCTATCAAGTGAGTCATTGCTTGAAGCAGAAGTTTTCATAACTTTGCTTTAACAATGTCTTTTGAGTCTTCTTTGTAGCATCATTACCACCAAACACCGAGCAAATCTCTTCAAACAGCTCTTTAGCGCCTTGAACTTGTCAATGCAATAATCTGGTCTCTAGGAAGAGTCATCAAGAATGACTTCTAGCTTTAAGATCATTCTTCTTTGAGCTTTTTCAAGATTTGATTCAGCACGAAACTTTCACAACATCCGTGTCACCAACTTTGAAGTAGTGGTCACAGATTTGAAGGAATCACCAAGTTGAATGATCTCCCATAGAGCATAGTCCCGTATGAGGAAGTATTGCTCAATCAAGATCCTCCACATCTCAAACTCATTAAGCTTAAGCTTAGGAGTCCGGGTGTAGAAGAAGAGTTTGATTGATTGTTTTCCATCTCCATTGAATTGAGTGAGTGAGTCAAGCTAATTCCTTGGATCTTCTAAAACAAAATATCGTAACCTTCGCCTCGATACCACTTGATGGATCTAGGACACTCTCCTTGTGTCAATGATATTTTGTATAATATTATCAAGCAAGCGGAATTTACTTAAGTAATACTTAGAAGACTAATTATATGATGTATGAGAATAAACACAAGTTAACACAAAACTCAAGCTCCAATATTATTAATGAAATAATACGAGTGATCTAGACTTATCACTAGGGTTACACCTTGAAGCTTTCGTAGGTAATCTTGTAATGTAATACGCACTCTAAGACAATAACCTAGGATCTCCTTTTATACAACAAGGAGTCCTTTACAAGATAAGTATAAAGTTAACATAATAGAATATACACACAATCTATTCTATACTTATCTAGACGCTTAACCTTATCATAAACTAATAGCAAGGGTAATAAAGAACTTGCAGTGGGAATACGCTTCCACCGCTAGTGTTAAACCAAGCAAGTAAACCACTACTATCCGTGGTAACGGATTATTCCCAACAACGCCTTTACCACAAGCCATGATCTTGTGGGCTAGCCAACTCTTCATCCACACGATATGGTGAGTTGAGCACCATACAATTTTTTGGCAAATTGTCAGCTATAAACGGATTTAAGATATCTTTACCAGAGTCGTTTACTCATGGATTAGTCAGGTCTTGTGTGGGTTAGACATGGTGAACTGATAACCATTTGTTGTGACAGTACAAAATACTGTCACCAAGTGAAACCCCTCAAAATCCATTTATTACATTTTCAACTTACAAACACTATACTCAACAGCTTAAGAAAATTCTTCCAAACACATTTAAAATTTATTGCTGTTGAACTTTTGATTCAATTTGTTTTAAAAGCTAAAAACATGCATTATCTATTATTTCACCAAAAAGCTTCTTATCAAGCATGTCTCTGCAAGTTTTACTTGAAAGTGGGTAATCTACTTCAGTTAGCATATAGACAATTAAATTGTCCAATTCCAAGCAGTGAACCTGACAGGTGTGAAAGTATCTTTATTTGAGTACTTGCTCCTCATTAGCCTGTTTCCATAATCCATTATCTGCATCAGGTGGCTCAAACACTGTCTTTAGGTCTCCCTAGAGCACTCTTTCAAAATCCTCCTCAGGGGCTTGATTACCATGCTTTTCCACCATTAATGTAAGACTTTAAATCATCCCTAGACACATCACACAGCAAACCAGGAAAGTTAACATATACAGTACTAGTATAGTCTTCTCTTATCACCTGATAAGATGCCTTGCTTCCATTCTTGATGATCTTGATATTTGCTATCTTTGCCGCCACTGGACCCTCAGGGATAGTACCTATAGTAACTCTTCAGATGGAGGCTCTTCAACCTTGTCCTCCATATAAGCCACCATTTCCTTATTTAATTCACACTTATCTTTCTTTGAAGGTTTCTTTCCATGAGACTTCTTCCTGGTCCACCTGATGATAGGATTTTTAACTTCAACTTCCTTTTTCTTAATAATACTAGGCTTATCATCATCCTTTTTTGCTTCAGCTACTTCTTCAACTTTTTGCTTTTTGGCTTCTTCAGATTGAAGGTTAAACCCTTTTCTCTTGACCTTAGAGGCTTTCATCTCAGAATCCATTGGGACAAACCTTTTGACCTGATCCACCACCTTCTCAAATTCTGTTTTAAGCTCATCAGATGTCAGCTTCCTTAGTTGAGTAACCTTCCAGCTAGGATGTCCCTGACTCTTGATGAAGTTGATCATGTACTCTCTCTGTTCTCCTTTGTTCAGAGGCTTATTTCTCCTTTCCTTGTACCTTTGTTCTCTTAGCTGCTTTTTCTTTTCATTAATCATATCTACCATATTTCTTGCGAAGTCTTCAACTCCAATGTCAGGTAGAATTTCCCTGTTTACCTCAAGCTTAGCTCTGATGGTATCCCAGTCTTCATCAATGTAATATTTAGCAGACTCCAAGATCTGTTGTCTTTTCTTCTGTTCCTCAGTTAATTCTGGAGGTTGCTGCAAAGTTCTAGCCAAGAACTCATCATCCATCTGTTGTCTTTCAAGCTTGGCTGTAGCAGCTTCTTCCTCAGCTTTAATCCTGGCAATCTCTGCCATGTTTGCTTCATCCTCTCTGATTTGTCTCTTGGTCCTTTTGGGCTTAGAAGACTCTTGCAATATTCCCTTGCCTTCTCTTTGAGAAACTTCTTCACCAGACTTAACAGTTTCACTGGCATACTTAACTTCAGAACTTGTAGCCTCAATTATCTTCTTTGGAGGCTTCCTCTGACTGAGATCTTTCAATAAAATATCAACTGCTTCCCTTCCTTGAGGACTGATTGTTTCCTCAAATGATTTCTTTGCTGGTACTGTGAAGATTGATCCACCCTCCTCCTCCATATTCCTCCCCTGTTTGGGAGAATTTTCTTCCCCCTCTGAGTCAATAATCTCTATTCCCTTAGCTTTGAATTTTGCTTCCAAATTATTGACTTTCTGAACCAGCCTGATTACTGTATCAGCTTGAGCCTTTGTTGACCTATGTAGATCCTTTTCCAATTTCTCTATCCAAGTCAGAAGTTGGGGAACTAGATTGATGAGCTCCTCTTGAGATAGATTAGCTGGATCAGATGCAGTGGGTGTTAGAGGTTTTGAGTGAGGAATTTCAGGGGGTTCTTCCTCATATACTGGTGGGGAAAGTGGAGGTGGAGTAGGTGTTCTTTGTGGTGACGGTGGTGTAGATGTCCTCTGAGGTGATGGTGTGGGTGTACTTTGTGGTGATGGAGTGGGTACCCTTTGTGCAGGCTCTTGTTGTTGCTCTTGTGCCTCAGACTCAGCAGCAACAGATGTACCTACAGGGTTAGTAATACCAGCCAACATAGCAGGTAGCAAAGGCCTGTCAACTAGGGGTGTTCACGGGGCGGTTCGGCTCGGTTCGGTTAGAGATTTTAACTATCCATCGCGGGGCGGGTAGTTCATTTTTACTATCCGAAACCGAACCGTACTAGGCGGGTAACCGGACATGCGGGTACCCGAATTGAGCGGTTCCCGCGGTTCGGGTTACGGTTAACCATTTTAAAAAAATAATCGAATTGAATCGGACGAACAATAACATAAATTATAACGTAATATGTCAATTGTAGTAAAATTAAATAACATTGAAAAGATTTAAGTCATAATAATGTTGTTCCGTCGCAATAAAAGCATTCAAATTATCATATGTAACAAAATAACTAATACTATTTATTTGACATTTATAAGTACGATCACTTTAATCATATGTAATCCATGGACGTTAGTAAATGATCACATTAGGTAATAAAAAATGCGTTATATGATAAAAGTAACGCAATAAGATATATAGTTAATACTTGTACATTTTTAAGAATGGTTTGTTGAAACCTATATGTATATTATAGGCGGTTCGGTTCGGGTAACCGCGGATAACTAAAAGTAAAACCGAACCGAACCATGATAAGCGGGTTTTCCGGTTTCGGTTTCTTGATTATCGGTTTTGCGGTTTCGGATTAAGCGGATCGGCTCGGTTCGTCGGTTTCTCGGATTTTTGAACACCCTCATCGTCAACCCTTCAAAGCTTCTTTTCATGTTTGAAAAAATCTTTTTGGTAAAAGCTACAACAATATATTGTTGCTTGTTTGCTGTTTCAACATTAAGAATCATTTGCAAAAATTTAGGATACATCAAAAACTTTTTCTCTTTATTTGCATTTGTAACCATGGCATCAAAAATCATTTTTGAAAAATTGAAGAGTCTACCCGTGGATAGACAGACCAATGCAGAAGCAATGGTGCTTCTAAATTGATCCCATCTACCACTTTTAGAGCTCAAGCAATGCAAGAGATGATGCACAAGGAAAAGCCATTGAGGAGTAAAGTGACTTTTCTAGAAAGTAAAAGAGCCATCAGTAGGATATCCAATATTTTGAAGTCCATTGAAAAGTTCATCACTTGATAGCATAGAAATTCCTGAGGCATCAGCCAATTGAAGATAACTTCTGACTGATTCCTTAGTAATTGTATAATCCAAAGTATCAATGGTTGCCTTTAAAGCAATAGTTCCATCATCAAGAGTAATGATAGTTGCTGACTGCCAAAACTGCTTGATGACTGAGATATAAATAATTGGATTATGTGTAAGTGCATACCGAATATGAGATCCCTTCAAGAAATCCACAATTTGCTCAAAACCTGTGCCTTCATTTGGCTTCTTAAGGAAGCCTACTTGGTTGTGATTGTCATTAAACTTCAATTGAGCCATGAGAGCGGTGAATTTTAAGTACTGGTAGTGCGGCGCAAGATAGGGTTAATGGTGGTGAACAGAATGTGGAAAACTAGAAGGGGGTTGAATAGTTTTGCCGATTTTAAGTTAGTTTCTAAAAACTTTAGATTCGATGGTATGTGAAATCGTATGGATGAAGATAAAGTATAGATCTAAGAGTAATGAAAGTAAATAAAGTAAATCAAAGGATAGAAATGACACAACCGATTTATAGTGGTTCGGCTACAAGGACACCTTCCTTGCCCTACTCCACTCCCCGAGTCACCTACTCGAGAGTTCAAGCATTATGTCAACAAACTCCTTCAACTTGGCGGAGAAGCCTTC
This sequence comes from Chrysanthemum lavandulifolium, assembly GCA_022545495.1. NCBI lineage: Eukaryota > Viridiplantae > Streptophyta > Magnoliopsida > Asterales > Asteraceae > Chrysanthemum > Chrysanthemum lavandulifolium. The sequence goes on from CM040246.1 coordinate 195,778,875, forward strand.
ACAACATTTCTTACACCTTTTTCAGGTACAAAGCTAAATACCGAGTCCGTAACACGGAGGACCAAACCAACACGACTATTACACAACAACTAGGTGAAATATCAAGTACAAGATCTTTGCTACAGAAATCTTGTGGAAAAACAAATCAATCAAGGACCCCTTGCTTGGATTACTTGTAGTAAGCTCGTGATCTCGCCTTAGAGAAGGACCTATATGAGAATCACAATAGGAGAAAGAAGAACAACTCTCTAGATCAAGTGATCTTTTGTTAGAAGAGAGTAAGAGTATATGAGAGAGTTAGTAAGAAGAAGGGTGAAGAGAAATGAAGAAATGGCTCTCTATTTATAGGAAAAATCTTGCCACTGTTCCACGGATCCCTCCCTAAAGGGATCCGTCTAGTGTAATGTCAGGGATCCGTGGGACGCTCCTCTTTGCCCATGGGTTTTTTGGTTATAGGTCATGGGTTATGGGTGGTCCATGGGTATTTCATTAGATACAATGTATCTAATAGATGCAATGCATCTAATCAAATGGATATGGGTCAATACCGGGTTGTGATTTTTACCCATCCTAATAAACTATTACAACAAATGATTTATTACAACAATTTGTATTAAAAGACTATATGTAGATGCTTTACAAAAATAACATGTATCCTTATAATTTTACTTATGATAACATTATATTTGTTATCAACAAAACACAAAGAGATCGCTCAATATTAATAAACGTTTTTTCAGTTTATTTGTATTAACAATCTCCCCCTTTTTGTTGATGACAAAACATAATGTTATGATGAGTAAAACTTAAGATTAGATGTATGTTTTGAAAGCCTAAGTTTTACTTCTTCTCCCCCTTTTTGTCGAAACAAAAAGTTAACCCAACAAAGAAACAAAATGTGGAAAAATAGTCCCACGTATCGCTTACTCCCCCTAGATTGGGGCGTCAAGTGAGAAAAATAAAAAATCCTATAAAGAAAGGGTTAGTAGTAACATACATAAATAATCTTGTGATTGACGAGAATCAAGATTGGGAGCCAAGGTATGTAAACAAGGCCTTGTAATAAAACAACAAAATGTAGTGGTATTTATGCCACATACAAGCATGTAAAAGTAAGAACAAGACTTGTTCTTAAAAATTACTCAAAAGAGAAATACTAAAAATAAAAATAGTAATAATGATTCCTTCCATGCTTGCACAAGGTTATGGATGGAGGTTTTGATGAGTAATGATATTGATGCGATCAAGAATGAGGTTGAGTATGACTCGCATTTCTTCCCTAATTTCTATTGCAATATCCATAGTGGATTGGCAATGTTCACAATGTAAGTGATGTGGGTAATGATTGCGGAAGTTTTCCGAACGACTTTGATTTGTGAGATGCGGAAGTTGTGGTGGAAAAGAAGGAAAAAGCGGATCAAAGTCCGGAATGTTTGGAAGTGATGGTGGAAAAGAACCTAGATGTTCTTGTAACAAAAATGGGAGCTAAGGGTGGTGAGGTTTCAAGGTCTTTGAAAATTGTGTTTGGAGAAGTGGGAGGTGTTAAAAAGACTATTTCTTTTTGTTTTGATTGTTGAGATCTTGTTGGAGTTTTAAGGATGTGAAACGTGGGGGGGGTGAATACGTTTCCGTTTCAAACTTAAAACTTTTGTATCAAATATAGTATAAACCATTGCATTTGCTAATCTCGAGCGAGGATGCATTTAACGACACGGCATGTAAGGCCAACCCTTGACATCACATAAGATTCCATAAGATTAATGGTTCATTATAAATCAAGTTTCACCATTATTAGTCCGGTTGCTTTTTATTGATCAAGCGTGTCATAATCGTAAAGTGTTGAATATAGTTTGTGACTATATGAAAGACCAAGTATGCATCACAAACATAGACATCAACCACATAGAGAGTAAACAAAGTAATGCAAGAATAAAAGTAAAGCAATAAGTAAAAGGATAGACAAACCAACACGAGGATTTATAGTGGTTCGCTACAAGGACACCTTCCTTGCCCTACTCCACCCCCCGAGTCACCTACTCGAGAGTTCGTAAGCACTACACCAATCTCCTTATGGCGGAGAAGCCTTCACAACGTCGCTTAATCTTTTCCGTACAAAGCTAAATACCGAGTTCTTTCACACCAAGGCGAACCACACCTAACACAACGTCGCCTACCCTTTATACGGTGCTAGGCTAACCACCGAGTTCTTTCACACCTTAGGAGAACTAATCCTTCACAACGTCGCCTACCCTTTATTAGGTACTAGGCTAAGCACCTAGTTCCATTACTATGGAGGAACTACTACCCATCACGATACAACACCTAATCTCAAGGAGATCTACTCCTTGTTACAACTCCATCAAGGATATCACCATCCTTGGATCTAAACAAATACTATATGTATAACGATGCACCTCATCGATTATACGACCTAGGCATTCTTCACTAATGCCATTTACACGATCCTTCAAAGACCTTTCACTAATGCCTTCAACACGGATCTTCTGACTCTTCACTAATGCCTTTGACACATCTATGACATCCGTTATGTTTTGTGGCCCAACATAACAAACCTTGTATTTTATGGTACAAACACATAAACCATCTAGTCTAGTCATAGATACAAGAATATGATACTAGACAATATCCAAGACAAAGTGTCTAATGGATATAAACTCCTAGACTAAACATCAAGAACCCAAAGTATGATGTAGTTAGTCTTCTATGAATGAAGATGACAAGTTTCCCAAGCTTGTTGTATAAGATCTTCATGTGCTTGTATCTTGTGATGGGTGATCACTTCAGTAGGTAAGGAAGCAAGATCTCTAAGCTTGCTTTGGAGGATCACTTCGGGAGTATGCTTACAACAAATGAGAGTTAGAAGCATTATGATCATATGAGATGAGGGTGGTTTACATGTTTCCTAATGATCTAAATATCCTAGATTTGGTGGAGAGAAACTATGTGTGAAGGTATGAAGAAATGGTAAGAAGTGGTTTGCTATTTATAGGCAAAAAGACCAAAACCATGTTCTGCCTCCAAGGATCCCTTCTGGAGGGATCCGGCTTTGTAAATCCAAGGGATCCGTGGGTCATCTGAGGGATCCGTGCACGCCCTCTTTACCCATAGTTTATGGGTTGAAACCATGGGCTATGTGTCATGGTTTGAGTACCCACCAAGGTACAATGTATCTAGACATTGGGTATGGGTCTTGGGTCATAGGTCATGGGTTTTACCCAACACATTTACTTATGTTTATGTATTTTACAAAGTGTTTAACTAAACATGTTTAATGGTTTGTTAGGGTTTGATCATAACGCAACATAACAAACATGTACGAACTCGTGTTGTAGCATACAAGGACTTGAGTCGTCGAGAGGTGTTGAGAGTATGTTGAGACAAAATATAATTACAAGTAACTTATACATTTTACGTTATGTATTACAAGTTACATGTTTGTCATCAACAAAACAAATGAGAATGTATAGATTAAATATCGTAATATTTGCACTAACAATCTCCCCCTTTTTGATAATGACAAAATATATGTAAACGTAATAGATAGGTAAAATGTCAAAGTTACTTGTGTCTGTACTTCCTATTCATTACCTTCTTCGTTTACACTCTTCTCCCCCTTTTTTCGAAACAAAAAGGGTGTGTCCTTTCTCCCAAGAATGGTGAGTTTGCATCATCCCTAGTAAAGTTAAAATAAAAACACCTTATTGCTCCAATTGGCACACCACGCCAATACCTTCAACACGAAGCACTAATGACGAAGCTTAGCAACTCATGACTTTGAGATTGCATGTCTTCAAAAGGTGGTGATCTCGCCTTTAAAAGGAACCTAGAGAATCACACAAAAAAAAATAGAAAGATCCTTTGAATTATGACCATTTTTGCCAACGGCTCAATGGATCAAATTTTTGAGGCTTAACCTACATCAAGGTTAGTGTTAAGAAGAAAAGAAAAAAGAAAAATATATGATGAGAAAGACATCTCCCTATTGTTGAAACACAAAGGAATTTTGAAGAATGGATGTGTGCATGCTCCCCCTTGACGGTTGCTCCCCCTTGTTAAAGGCGTCAATTATTTTAGGAAGGCTAAGACGAAATTATTGCAAAATTTGCAATGTTTTAGCTTTGACGAAAAACTCCCCTTTATTGAGAGCGTCAAGTACTCCTAGTGTGTTTTGAAAATCTACAAAACAAAAAGTTAGTGCAACATTATATTCGTCCTTGGACGAGTAAGTCATATGATGCACTTTATAAATGCTCGACGGAGGCTCCCCCTAGCTCGAGGGCGTCAAGAAGAACCTACAAAAAAAAATGTAAAAGTTCGTCCATAAATAGACGAGAATCCCATACACATCAAAGTGTATATATATGAGCCTACAAAGAAAGGATTAGTGTAAAAAAGAGAATAATCCTACTACTTGCATCATCATGGTTGGTTTAGAGGTTGTAAGGTTTGTTCAAGGTAAGAAAAATATGCTTAGGGATGAGACGCATTTCATTACGAAATTCACTCGCCTTTTGACAACATGGATGTTTGTGGAGGATGGTTGAGCGACCATAAATTGTAGTGGTAGTGAGACACTTGTAGGATGTGGTTGACATAAGTAGCTTGTGGTTTGAGGTTGTGGTTGACACAAGTAGGATGTGGTAGAACATGAGACATATTTTAACACGTAGTTCATGAACTATACCTTGGACACGGTGATAATGATAGAAATCATCATTATGACTTAGAGGTATGGAATTTGTGGTAGAGGTGATGAAAGGTATCAAGGTGAATTTTGACTTGGTTGATGACTCACTATAGGTGGTAGACATGATGACTTTGTGAGTAGTGATAAAAGTGGAGTAAGATGGTTAGGATGATGCAAGATTAGAAATAACAAAAAATGTGCGAATGAGCACAACTTGACTTGATGATGAAATCGACTATTGTCATCCTACAAGAATCCAAAAGAGTTAGTACAAAAGGAAAACATTTATACCAATGGATAAATTGTTCACATAAAATCATGAAACAAAAAGGAAGAACACGTAAAGACTCATATAAATGCAACTCATTTATAAACATATAGGAAACAGATAATCCTAAGTGTTGAACAAGTGCTTGTGTGGGAAAAGGAAATTTCAAATGATTATCTAAAGAGATAAAGTTCCTACTATTCCACGGTTCCTTCGGTTCCCTCACTAGAGGGATCCGACTAGCTTAAGTCTAGGGATCCGGCTAACAGATGAAGTGAAAAAGAGGTGATTGGGTTCTAGCAAGGTCTAGCACCTACATATCCTAAGTTACTCAATCTATTAAGTGTCTTATATGAAGATGGACTTGAATGATCAAGAGAGAATGATTGATGGTAGCTAATGATTGCCTTTTATGGAAAATGGGGCTTTATGAGCACTAGTGGATGATTAAAGATGACACTAAGACATTTGAGAGTGTCAAATGGTGTTAAATGATCCTAGAGATCAGATGATAACTTAAGAGAGATTTGGAGAATTCCTTAAAAATCATAAAAAATTAAAACCTAGTTTTTGGCCTATTTTGAAGTAAGGATGACTAAAAACAATTTGCTAAAATTGAGAGAAATATCAAACTAGGTGTTTTGAGATGAAAGGAACAATGTGTAAACATTGGAACGGAAAGATGGTGAGTTTTGAACTAATGATAAATAAATAAATAAATATTTTGAATGTGATCCTAAGTCATCCATGAGTGAATGTGAGATTAACTGAGCCTAAGGAAAGTTTAAGTGATCCTAATGTAGCATGTTTAACTAGTCGAATAAGGTCTAGAATGTTGGATTGATGTAAGGAGGCTACAAAGGAGCTTCTGTCCACCCGGATCCCACGGATCCTTCACTTGAGGGATCCGTCTAGTTACATCTAAGGGATCCGGCATCTCGAGACAAATTTTCTTAATGTAATAGTTGCGAAATTTTGCTCTATGTTTCAATTATGAAACAAATTGTTTCTACAAAGAAGCATACATGTATACATGTTAAGCAAAGCAAGGAGAGCATGTAGAGATCACATATAGGCAATCAAATGAGATCGAGCTCACAAATAACATAAAGGTTTAGCAAACTTTAAAGCACTATTCAAGAAGTCCAAAACAGATTTACGGTCTAGATTTAGTAAACTAACAATGACATGAAAGGTATGTGTCTAGAAAGAAAAGAGCACAAGATGGTGTTCAAGACAAAAGAGTTGTGAGGTGCTAGTTTAGGACAATATAGTCATTACGGATGGTGGTTAGCATACAATGAGCTTCATCCATGAAGTCATGTAGCTCTTTCTCGATCAAAGCGAGATAATCGCTGATGAGGCAAGTGGTTGTGATTAGCTAAAAGAAAAATTAATTTTAAAACTTGTTTGATTAGTAATCCTAAGACAATGCAAAGTATTTTCATTGTAAACTTACTTTAGGAAAACATAGGGTATAAATTTCTCAAGTGAGAGAATGAATATGAGACTATTACTAGCGGTGCTCAATTACGGCTAAACAAGACCATTTTACAGGCGATTCCACATACCCAACTTCTCTCAAGGAAGCAATTCAACCGTTAGGTCAAATTGAGTTTCTAGTGCAATAAGTTCTCCAAGATTCATTCTCGTTAGGAAAATTTATATTCCTACAATGGCCTATCGAACAGAGCAATGATGATACTTTGCTTCGCTTATATTAATATTATACTTGAAACAACTAAGGTGACGAAGGTGTCAAAAATTGAACGTTGTCCATATAGTGAACAAAAAAATGGTTGCATGAGCTAGTTCAACATATGTTGTTGGAAAGCTCGACTTTGGACTTTCGGATATGAACAATTATATTTGCGTTGCAAAATAATTTACTTGAGTATATCGGATGAAATAATCAAGTTGTCAATTGTACTATGAAGCTTGGAGAGCGATCATGAAAAGGAAAACGGGAGAGTACATCATCAACACAAGTGTAGGTTATGATCCGATGTACATTCTTGTTGTTTTTAGAAAATGATACAAGAAAATATGAAATCAAGAAATCATATAAGAACATAAAACATTTATGTTGCACACATGACAAACTCAATCAAAAGGCCATTTAGTGTGTTATATGTTTTAAACATTTTTCAACCTATATGACTTATCTAAGTATCTAAACTAACATTTTGACACAACTAGATGTTATTCCAAACACTCCTTCAAATAGCACATTGATTAGTAGAATATTACTAAATCGACAAATAAGAGAATGAATAGCAAGGTAAGGAAACCACATATGCTATTCAATCAAACAAGCACAAAAGCTATTTGAGATAAGCAAATAATCAAGTAATGCAAAGAAGACAATTTATCATTTAGCATAGCATACTGAAAGTTCTTTTCATCGCTTTGTGTTAAATATAAACATGTATACCAAGCTTGATTAGTTTATTTTATATTTATAAATATGATCAAAACCTTAATTTCAATATAGGACACATTGTTATTCAAAAGCGAAAACATCCGCCTCCAATTAGATCAAAAGTTTGTGCAAAAGTTATGATCGAAAAATGACTTTCTATTATTAATCAATGATTCTGTAAATTATTGTTTTGAATCAGTTTATGAAATCATTTTTAAATGAAAGTAGACTCAAATACCTTTAAAATGATAGGTGGCACGACTTCTAACGACTTACGGTTAAAAGTTATGAATTTTGAAATTGCATAAAAATCGTCTTCTCATGACCTACGGATCCCACGGATCCCTTGCTTGAGGATCCGTCCGGTGTAACCTAAGGGATCCGCGGATCGACACGTAATTACACAAATGCACGTTTTGACCCGACGAAAAGGTTTAACCTTTGTAGACTTTTTAGTGAAGTTATATTAACCATTTTACCTTTATTCAAGCTTGATTAACAAGATATCTAACAACAAAACTTCAAATAAAAAATAACAAAACACTTTTCATATTATGCTTGACTTCACAAAAATTTGATACGAGGACCTTACTCATTTTGAAAACCATTTGTTTTAAAAACTAGAGCCAACCCGCTCGATACCAATTGTGAAAACGTAGGGGGGTGAATACGTTCCGCTTCAAACTTAAAACTTTTGTATCAAATATAGTATAAACCATTGCATTTGCTAATCTCGACGCGAGGATGCATTTAACGATTCGGCATGTAAGGCCAACCCTTGACATCACATAAGATTCCGCAAGATTAATGGTTCATTATAAATCAAGTTTCACCATTATTAGTCCGGTTGCTTTTTCTTGATCAAGCGTGTCATAATACGTAAAGTGTTGAATATAGTTTGTGACTATATGAAAGACCAAGTATGCATCACAAACATAGACATCAACCACATAGAGAGTAAACAAAGTAATGCAAGAATAAAAGTAAAGCGATAAGTAAAAGGATAGACAAACCAACACGAGGATTTATAGTGGTTCGGCTACAAGGACACCTTCCTTGCCCTACTCCACTCCCCGAGTCACCTACTCAAGAGTTCGTAAGCACTACACCAATCTCCTTATGGCGGAGAAGCCTTCACAACGTCGCTTAATCTTTTTCCGGTACAAAGCTAAATACCGAGTTCTTTCACACCAAGGCGAACCACACCTAACACAACGTCGCCTACCCTTTATGCGGTGCTAGGCTAACCACCGAGTTCTTTCACACCTTAGGAGAACTAATCCTTCACAACGTCTCCTACCCTTTATTAGGTACTAGGCTAAGCACCTAGTTCCATTACTATGGAGGAACTACTACCCATCACGACACAACACCTAATCTCAAGGAGATCTACTCCTTGTTACAACTCCATCAAGGATATCACCATCCTTGGATATAAACAAATACTATATGTATAACGATGCACCTCATCGATTATACGACCTAGGCATTCTTCACTAATGCCATTTACACGATCCTTCAAAGACCTTTCACTAATGCCTTCAACACGGATCTTCGACTCTTCACTAATGCCTTTGACACATCTATGACACCGTTATGTTTTGTGGCCCAACATAACAAACCTTGTGTTTTATGGTACAAACACATAAACCATCTAGTCTAGTCATAGATACAAGAATATGATACTAGACAATATCCAAGACAAAGTGTCTAATGGATATAAACTCCTAGACTAAACATCAAGAACCCAAAGCATGATGTAGTTAGTCTTCTATGAATGAAGATGACAAGTTTCCCAAGCTTGTTGTATAAGATCTTCATGTGCTTGTATCTTGTGATGGGTGATCACTTCAATAGGTAAGGAAGCAAGATCTCTAAGCTTGCTTTGGAGGATCACTTGGAGTATGCTTACAACAAATGAGAGTTAGAAGCATTATGATCATATGAGATGAGGGTGGTTTACATGTTTCCTAATGATCTAAATATCCTAGATTTAGTGGAGAGAAACTATGTGTGAAGGTATGAAGAAATGGTAAGAAGTGGTTTGCTATTTATAGGCAAAAACCAAAACCATGTTCGCCTCCAGGATCCCTTCCGAGGATCCGCTTTGTAAATCCAAGGATCCGTGGGTCATCTCGAGGGATCCGTGCACGCCCTCTTTACCCATAGTTTATTGGTTGAAACCATGGGCTATGTGTCATGGTTTTGAGTACCCACCAAGGTACAATGTATCTAGACATTGGGTATGGGTCTTGGGTCATAGGTCATGGGTTTTACCCAACACATTTACTTATGTTTATGTATTTTACAAAGTGTTTAACTAAACATGTTTAATGGTTTGTTAGGGGTTTGATCATAACGCAACATAACAAACATGTACGAACCTGTGTTGTAGCATACAAGGACTTGAGTCGTCGAGAGGTGTTGAGAGTATGTTGAGACATAATATAATTACAAGTAACTTATACATTTTACGTTATGTATTACAAGTTACATGTTTGTCATCAACAAAACAAATGAGAATGTATAGATTAAATATCGTAATATTTGCACTAACAAAGGAGTTCCAAAAGAGTGACCTTAGGTGGTCAGTTGATGGGTGATGAAGTTGGTGTACTTGTTGGTGATGAAGGAGGTGCTATAATGGAAGCATCTTGTGGTGAAATAGTGGTTGGTGATGAACCTTTCGATGATGGTTTTGCTAAATAACACGGCGGGATGCTAATCCGTGCGGATTTCCTAGATTTTGATTGTGGTATTTTGGTGGGAGGACAAAATTTTGGATTTATTGAAAGGGATTGTTTGCACTAGGTAATTCATCTAAGTTAGAAGATCTTTTGGATGACATGGTGGTGTTTGTTTGTGAAGTTGAGATGAATATGCAAGCATTTTGGGAATCCTATTTATAGAAAAATAATGCATTGTAATGAATGCTTGACCCAAAATGTGGATTAAAATCTAATGATTAGATATGAATTTAAGGCATGTGATCATGAGAACACAAGCATTAAAGAACTTACTCCAAAAGAAATAAAAATAAATGATGAAAATATTGAAGTTTTCATCCAAAGTGAGAAAAATAGAAGATAAACTAGCTTATGTCTCACGGATCCCACGGATCCTTCCTTGAGGATCCGTCCAGCATTAAGGCTGGGATACGTGGTACTGGTGATTCAGGCAGCTCAAAAATTTCCTTTTGAAAACATTTGTGCATAGTGTGTGCCTATATGCAAACCATTTAGAGTTGTGGTTATCTTGACTCCTGAAAAGAAAAGAAAAATAAACTAGAAGTGAAAAAACACACTATTATGTGAGATAACCCGAGTGCTCCTAATTCATTGTTGCTTAAATAAATGTACCCGAAAGCACATATTAGTTATGTGTCCCCTTTAGCATTCAAAAGACATAAGATGCAAATGAAAACGGGTTTTTACTTTGTATTAATAATGAAAAAGCGATTTGTCCTAGAAGTGAGAAATGGCTTTTGTGAAAGTGATACGGGAAGAAGTATCCTTTTAGAAAACTTTTTGAAAAGAGGTTTCTATGTTTGAATAAATTGTTTATTATAAAAAAATGTGTATGCAATTACGTGTTTGCAAAATGTACTTATCTTGAAAAGTAAGAGGAAAACTATGAGATATAAAAAATATCTTGGGTTTTGAAAATTCCCGTATTGCTTGTGAGTTGTGCGTGAAAATAGAGATCCTAGACTCAGAAAGAAGAAGGCTAGTGTTTACATACCTTGTAGAGTTTAAAAGCAAATTACGACGATTGTTCCATGAGACCAAGACCAAGACGAAGTAGGTTGAATTGTTCCCGCTTCAACGGTTTGGTGAGGACGTCGGCTATGTTGTCTTCGACGCTACCTTCTCCATAGAGATGTTCCTTTTGAACATTGTCTCTTAAGTGATGACTGAATCTCTATATGCTTTGTGCGAGAAAGTAATATCGGTTCTTGCTTAAATCGATGGCACCTTTGTTGTCACATAGAATGGCTATGTCACTTAGATGAATGTCGTAGTCAACTAATGCTTGTTTCATCCATAGTGCTTGTTGGCTTGCTTTGTCCGCGGAGACATATTCGGCTTCGGTTGTTGATATTGCTAATGTCGTTTGTTTCTTTGAGAACCAAGATGTTAAACAACATCCCAAAAAGTACATACCCCACTTGTACTTTTTCGTCAACATAATCACCGCATGGTCGAATCTGCATATACAATTGTTTCTACTCCGCACCCTTAGGATACCATAATCCTAATTGAGTCGCACTTTAATGTATCTAAATATCCTTTGACGGCTTCTAGAAGTGATGTTTTAGGATCTGATTGAAACCTAGCACGTAGACAAACACTAAACATGATATACGGCCTACTAGCCATGATTTAGAGAAGACTAACAATCATGCCACGATATTTTGTGTTATCAACAGATTCGTCGTCTTCATCTTTTGTGAGTTTAGTGTCGGATGACATTGGTGTCCTAATTGGTTTTGACTCTTCTAAACCGAATTTCTTTAACATTTCCTTAATGTATTTAGATTGATTAAATAAGATACCATCTTCTACTTGTTTGATTTGTAGACCAAGAAAGAAACTAAGTTCTCCCATCATACTCATCTCGAACTCGTCATGCATGATTTTAGAGAAATCATCACACATGTCTTGACAAGTAGATCCGAATATAATATCATCTACATATATTTGAACAATGATTATATGTGACTCCTTTTCTTAGTAAAAGTGTGTTGTCAACTAACCCCATGGTGTAGTTGTGTTTGATTAAGAATGACTGAGTCTATCACACCAAGCTTTTGGAGCTTGTTTAAGACCAGAAAGAGCTTTCTTTAGCTTATACACATGTTTAGGTTTTTCAAAATCGATGAAGCCGGGAGGTTAAGCTACATATACTTCTTCATTAATAAAACCATTTAGAAAAGCACTTTTGACATCCATTTGATAAAGCTTAAGATCATTAGCACAAGTGTTGGATCGTAAATATTATTGTGTTTGATGATTCGGGTGGTCTTGGATGATGGAAATACATGTTAGCCATTTTAGAGAGAGAAAGAGATGAGAGGGTGTTCTTGGTAGAGACTTGCTTAGTAAAAAATGAAATGTTAGATTGAGAAGCACCACCCCTTCCAAGGATAGAAGGGGTATTTATAGTTACAAATACTACGTCCTCCTAACGGACTGTGGATCAGGCATACAATGGGTAAAGACCTGTCCTTCCTCCACGGTGTTACACTAAACTAATCTACGCTACAAACTAACTAATAAACTACTAAATAACGTAACAAACGATATGTCTACGAGCTAACTTATGCTAGTACCATTTGGGGTGACCGACTCTTTACTTATGGAATTTCTAATTCCTAACAATCTCCCCCTAAGGGAGGTCACCCCATGATTTACATTTTGAATCCTAGCATTCTATTCTGGACTTTGTTCTTGAGCTCGTAGATTTCAATTCTTCAATTCCGCAATCTTTGTGCTTATGTAGTGACTCTTCATTGTCCGATTATTTTGTACTTTCAGTGGAGGTCTTTGAACTGATCCACATCTTTGATGATCTTCGAGCTTTCTTTGAGATCATCAGCCACAGTAAATCTCTGGATCACCCTTTATTGTGTTGCCTTCATGTGATGTTGTGACTTTTGGACCGACATGCTCACACTTTCTGGATCTTGACATCTTTCCATCGAGTAGCGGAAGCTTTACCGTTCATGATATTTGCAGCAGTAGCGTAGTATAAAATATCGTAACCGGGTTATGTAGATATGCACAAGTCATGATTTCTTCAATTAAGTGTGGATGTGAGCATGCGGCTTTGGATTGACTCCTCAATTCTAATCACCGCAACCGTCAAATGTACCGCAAACAACAGTTAGCAATAAAACATACGAAAGTGTGATCACTTTCGTTGAATTGAGGTACACGCCCACGGTTCCTCGTTGATCGGTACAAGTCTTGCTGTGATCATGTATGATTCAAGAATCTCCTCGTCGAGGTTTCGCAATGCTCTAGCCGTTCTCAAACCGTAACGTCTCAAAGAAGACAACACGAGTGAGTGAACCAAATGAATTGAGATTCACCGATTGATGAAAAATTGATTTGAAAACAATCGCGTATTGCTTAAAAGAAAGAGTTTTGCAATACGACGAAGGTTTTATGAGAATGATCAATTTTCAATCAAAAATACTTTTTGTATTTGAAAAGAGTACACATTCGATGTGCTAGAGAAAAGAAGAGATTCGCACATCGAACGGTTTTTCCAAAAGCATTTTTTCAATCAGAGATACTTTTTGAATTTGAAAATGAATACACATTCGATGTGCTAGAGAAAGGAAGATTTGCACATCGAACGGTTTTTCCAAAAGTATTCGTCAATTCATTTCCTGGACCAAGGTAGATTTACGAGTGAATCGCCCCATCGTTTCTATCCAGTTGTCATAAGTTTGATCTTTTTGAAAGATCTCACATGTCACCCACCAAGAGCTTGTTTGATGTTGGATCTAGAAGGATTTCCATCTTCATTGTGAATATTTTCATATCACTCGGATGTTCTGGCAATACCACAAGGATAAGCGTAGGACTCTTAATATATTCTTACTTTCCACATTGTGTGAAACAGCAAGTCTTCATTAATTAAGTGTCCTAATGAGATATTGTGGACAATCTCTTGGCTCTAGACTCTATTGTGCATTTTGGTTTCCTATGTCGGAGACTGTGAGAGGTCTCCTTCTTCAATATCAACAATCTTAAGAGAAAGTCAATAGATAATGTCGGTTCCCGTGAGAATGAAACAAGCCCTTTAAGAGGAACCCGAGTGGCTTGGGAAGTTTAGTGCGAAAGGCATCACCGGGTCCATGATGTCTTGTCTTCAATACAAGATGTTACCTTAGTAACCACCAAGAGTCGTTAGGAATTGGAAATTCCATGTTAAAGTGTCGGTCACCCCAATTATAGTCTAGCATATGTTAGCTCGTAGACTTGTAGTTATTTATGTTATTTAGTAGTTAATTAGTTAATTAGTAGCGTAGAATAGTTTAGTGCAACACCGTGGAGGAATGACGGGTCTTTACCCACTGTATACCTGATCCACAGGCCGTCAGGAGGTCGTGTAGGTTGTAAACTATAAATACCCCTTCCATCCATGGAAGGGGTGTGGCTTGGCAATCTAACATTTTACATTTTATTGAACCAACTCTCTACCAAGAACACCATATCTCTACTTTCTCTCTCTAAAATGGCTATCATGTATTTTGATCATCCTAGACCACCCGAATCATCAAACACAATAATATTATCGATCCTACAATTGGTACCAGAGCCAAAGTTGTTGTGTTTTTGTTGATTTGTGTGGTTTCTATATGCTTTAAAGCTGTTTTAGTACTTTGTGTGTTCGGAATATGTTTTTTTAGTTTTATTCTGTGGGTAAACAGTCGTTTAAACAAGTATCGTATACTGTTTATTTGGTCAAATATTAATATCTGGTCTTTACATTGGTCCTTACATGGGTCTTTGTTTGTCCAAAACTGATTTTAGTATTCTCATGTTTTTTGACTGGTTGGTACTTTCTGTGGTCAAAACTGATATTACATGGGTCAAGTCAGATGGTCATTATGTGGTCAAAATGAGTCATAATATGCAGTTTCTATGCACTTTTTCTATGTTTTTCTGGGTATTGTTTGAAGATGGTCGGAAAATAGTGGTTATTCTTCATAGCGACTTGCCCATGTGTCCAGATACATTGTACCTCATTTTTAGCGACTTTGGTAGCAAGTTGTGTGATTATGGTGACCTAGCGACTTGTGTGCTTTGAAGATAATAGCGACTTGACTCACTCAAAAAAATAAAGTAGCGACTTATGTCTATAAGTAGCGAGTTGTGAATGGAAAAACAAGTAGCGACTTGTGTCAAACTGTAAGATATTGGATTTCACAAACACTCTAAACCATGATCAAAGTAGGCGTATAAGTATGTTAGAGAGAAAGTTCTAGTGAGAGAAAGGAAGAGTTGGGAACTATAGTGAGAGAAAGAAAATATTATTATGAGCTCCAACCCTCTACCTTGGGAGGTAGAGGTATTTATAGTCTTACAATAAAGCGCCACACAACGGGTCATGGATCGAGGCATCTGGTGGGTAAAGACCCGTCTCGTCCTCCACGGTGTTACTTAACTAAAAACTACTAGACTTAAAAGAACTACGACTACGAGCTTTCTAACGATTACATATACTTGAGGTGACCGACTCTTTAATACTGAAATTTCTAATTCTAACAATCTCCCTAAGGGAGGTCACCTCAATCTTGTACCAAAATTACATTGAATACTGCATGATATTACATTAAAAATTTTCTTGCATTCTTGATGTAGTACTTTGCTCAAGCTCGTAGTCATTGATTCTTCTCATTGCATGTTTGGTTAATCCAAGTGGAGGTCTTTTAATGATCCACGTGATAATAACTTTGAGCCGACTTTTGAGATCATCGACTATCAAAAATCTCGAGACATCCTTTGTGGTGTTGGTATCATGTGATGTTGTGACTTTAGGACCGACATGCTCACATTCTCGATCATGATATCTTCTCATCGAGTTGCGGAAGCTTTAGTTGATTCATGATATTGGCGGCAGTAGCGAGCATGGAGTGAAAATATCGTAGTCATTGATGCACTAATCATGATTTCTTTTGAGATGAATGTGTTAAGTGAGCATGCTTCTATGGATTGACCGCTTCAATCGATCACCGCAAACATCGGGTGTACCGCATACAACAGTTAGTAATAAATCGCACGAAAGTGTCTTTGATCACTTCGTTAAATTAGGTACACGCCCACGGTTCCCCGTTGATCGACAAGTCTTGCTGTGATCGGTATAATTCGAAGAATTTCCTTGGCGGTTTCGCAATGCTCTAGTCGTTCTCAAACCGAACGTCTCAAAGAAGACAACACGGAGTGAGTGAACCAAAGTTAAGTCCAGCGATTGATGAAAAGAGATTTGAAAACAATCGTGTATTGCTCAATAGAGATTGTTTTTGCAATATAACGAAGGTTTTATTGAAAATCAATTATCAATAAAAAACACCTTTGGTTTGAAAAGTGAGTACACGGTCGATGTGCTAAAGAAAAGAGTTGTTAAGCACAAAGACCGGTTTTTCAAAGGTATCCGTCAATCCATAACTGAACGGGATTGATTCAAGAGATTGAATAAGCCCCATTGTTTCATTCGGTTGTCACATGGTTGATCTATATAATAGATCTCACATGCCACCTACCGGGAGCTTGTTTGATGTTGGCTCGAAGGCTTTCCATCTTCATTGTGAATATGTAAACACATCACTCGGATGTTCGGCAATACCACAAGGATAATGCGTGGGACTCAAGATATAATCTCTTTCCACATTGTGTGAAACAGAGAGTCTTCATTGAAAGTGTCCTAATGAGATTTATTCATGATCTCGTGGCTCTAGACTCAATTTTGTGCATATTTGGATCCTGTCTGGGAGACTAGGAGAGGTCTCCTTCTTCAATATCAACAATCTCTAAGAGAAAGTCGATAGATAATGTCGGTTCCCGTGAGAATGAAACAAGTCCTTTTAAGAGGAACTTGAGTGGTTTGGAAAGTTGAAGTGTAGTGCGACCGGGTCCATGACGTCTTGTCTTCAATACCGATGTTACCATCGGTAGCATATGAATTGAACCCGGTTTACGCCTAAGGTTGAATAAATGGAGGGCTATTTGTATTCACCCTTTTCTCATTCAATTCTTTTAATTCTTCAACCCTTCATTGCTTACCGAGACTTCATTGCAAGAACCTTGTTGGGTTAGTTCCATGACTTGCTCGCCTCGGTCATCACTCTTCCCATATCTCACTTTTCTCCTTTTATCATCATACCTAAGGACTTCTACACTAACTAGTGGATTGTCCACAGGTAGATCCCTCCGCTCGGGCGGATCATGGAACCAATACCTAACCTTATCATCCTTATATCACCGTACATAAAGTAAAGTTGGTCGGTCTATTTGGTATTGTTCATCCGCCATTGGAACCAATTGAAAACCATTTGAAAATCAATCCGGATACTTGTGATATATTATCAAAACATTTTGTACCGAATTGTTTTGATATTTTTAGAATAAGTGCTCCCCCTCAACATGTGCATCAAGTGTTTGAAATCGTTTTGCACGGAGGCAAGAGGAAGAAATTACTTTGATTACCATTTTCTAAAAGATATCACCATCACTTCCTTGATCACATCAAGTAGATAAAGCATTTCCGGGAAGGATGAGGTTTCCATAAATTTGCTTCCCTCAATATGTGCCTCGAGGTTTGAAAAGAGTTTTGCACATACTAGAGGAACCCGCACTCGAGATAAATGATCACGTTTCAAATCATAGGTTTAAGATAGATGCTCCCCTCAACATGTGCATTGAAAATTTGAAATCGTTTGTCACATGTGGGAAGGACAAGATGTACATCCTTATAAAACCATTTACCGAATTATCGTTAAATCCAATTTAAATCACACATTCTCCCCGATCACAATTATCAAATCATTTGAGATTTGTGATCTCTTATTGTTGGGAATTTCGTGAAGTATGAATTATCTTTGAAAATAACTTGAAGGAATCTCTTGAAGTACATGGATTCTCATGAAGGAATCTCTTGAAGTATATGGATTCTCTTTGAAGGAATGTCTTGAAGTATATGGATTCTGCTGAAGAAGGACTTCTGTGAAGTTATATTATAGTATAGTTGGTTTCTACGGATATAGATATTCGTATATTTATTAGTTTGTTAGGATTTGCATGAGCTATTTTAGGTAGTGATATGCATTTATTTTATATTATTGTTTTATTTAGGGTTCCTTGTGTATAAAAGGAACTGATGTCTTTTGTATTAGACACTTAAAAATTAGAAAACCTCTGGAGAAAAATATTCCAGGAAAACATCTCTTGAGAGAGAGAGAAAAATATCCATAGAGGATCATTGTTTTAATAAGAAAAACCTTGTTCGTAACTTTGATTGTGTTAATTATTATCCGCTGTGCATCTATTCAATCATTGTTATTATATCCTAGTTGAGTCCGGATCTTGGTTTCAACAAGTGGTATCAGAGCGGGTGGCTCTCGATCTAGGGTTCATTCAAGGTTTTATTGGCGAGAAGCTGTTTTGGAAAACATCAGATTCGTTTTAAGGTATCGACTTTTAGCAGTTAATATATTTGTCGAATTGTTGATTGAATTTACATCGTACAAATAATTAAAATCGAAGGTCCCTCGTATCATTGATTGAATCAAGTACCTTGATTCCTCGTATCCAATTGGCTGTAATCACGTGGTCTAACTGTTAGTAATTATTTTAATTAAACAATTACAAGGAAGTGGGATGGATACTCTATGGTGAGATACATGGTTAGTACAGTGATCATGCTTTTGAATTGGTTGTGCGTTTGATTGGTGGCATTTATTTGATCATCCTCACGTGATGTTATATTGGTCTCATTAATTATCATATAAGAACATGGTACTTTTCTTCCTTGTCCCACTCGCTTATGCAATATCACATGGTCGGTCCCCACCTCGTGACGATGTGATGCATTTACGTTAAGGTGTATAGTGGTCCCATAACGATCTCGTATTGATTGGTTCATTGTTGGTACTGGTTTTTAGTTAAAAGATTGGTCGGCAGTATTCGTATTACTTCTGAAGGCTTACGTGATAAAGTTTGTGAATTGCTGAACACGTGAGTGGGTTACTCTTTGATTGATCACGTGAATTGTGTGATATTGATTGGTCAATTACCTTGTGATTACTTGGTGCATATAACTGTATTCACGTGAGGTATCATTGCTGCTGATTCATTGGTCCAATTATTAATCGGTACATATTGCAAAGTTACTTGATCTGATTTACCTCATTGACTGTTGTGATCACGTGGGGTCTCTTTGGCTTTTGCGTGATAGTTGAGTCATTGGCTGTGTTTTATTGGTACAGTCATTGGCTGATTTGGACGGCGCATTTATTGGATGCTATAATATTCGTTGCTACTGATATCATAGTTATCTCATCATCTATTTTGTACTGACTTGTTGCCACTGAAGGTTCACGAGGGATATCTTTATTTGATTCGTGATATTTGTCTCATGTGATGCTAGTCTCGTTATAATGAATTTCATGCTATAACGTGAGGTATTGTGTTTGACTGGTCCCACGAGTACCTGGTCATTTGCTGCAAATATTGATAAGTCATCACGTGGGGTAGGTCTTTTATTGACTAGGCATCAAATTGATTTAATTCGTAAGTTACTCGCTGGTCCCAAGATTGGTATGTATAACAGCTAAAGAAATAATATCTGACACTACTTCTCATATTATTTGATTCTGCTGCTATACTTTATTGTTTCTCCTGAAGCGCATAAGGTTTTGGCTGGAACTTTGCTGACGCATTAAGCTCTTTGCAAACTTCTCTCCACAACTTTAAAATGGCAGAATTTGATAATAATAGGGATGAGGTTATATTTCCTTATTTGATGGATGATGAGTACGATGTTTGGGCTAAGAAGATGGAACATTGGATCATAAATAATGATATGAATGTCTGGAAGGTGATCCAAAATGGCAACATTTGAAAAGGACCTGGTAATGTCGATGGAAATCTCTTTTATCTTCCTCCAACGATCGCAGATGAACACATTCTTTGTACAAAGAGAGTCAAAGGCGAACTACCTTGCTTAATTCTATTCCTCACGATCATGTAGCGATTAAGTTATATGGATGATGCAAGTCGTATATGGGATGCACTCAAAGAGAGTATGGTGGAAAGGCTGAATTCAAGAAGATGAGCCAGAAGGCGATGTCATAGTTATCTTGAAGAATTTGCCAGTCCACACTTTGCATTCATGGGCATCTCTCAGGTACAAAAACAAAATTGTGTGTTTGGTTGTAGTGATAAATACAATGAACTAAAAGAAGCTTATGATATTTTGGAACCTAAATATAATGAATGCTATGTGGAAGTTGAAGCTTATAAACAGGCTTTAAAAACACTAGAAAGACAAAAGGTTTGGTTTCAGAAGAATCAAATAGCTTATGATGAGAAGATAGGTGTATTAGAAAGGGATCTCGAATGTGCTAAAATGAGTTAAAGTGGTCTGAAAAGTTAAGAGCAGATGTAGTATCAGAAAATTTTGAGCTTAAAGAGAAACTTAACGAGGAAATTGCTAGGCATAAAGAATGGATATTAAATGGAAACAAGTTAGCAAGTCACATCTATGCTAGTCAAACTCCAAATACTACTATAGGTTTAGGCTTTAAAAATATGTAGGTCCCGAAGCTAAATATGATGGGCGTAAAACTACTCAAGCGGGTTTAGCTCATTATGTCAAAGAAGGTGCATTACATGCCGTCCCTCGACCTATTAGAGGTGAACACATGCCCATTGACCTTTCTCTCACAATGACTTTGATGGATCACACCATTTATATGGCAAAAATCAAGTGACTTGCTGACCTTAGTAGCAAAACTAATGACTGCTCTTGTTTTGAAAAGGACAAGTCATCGCACCTAAAGTCCACCGACTATGCCTCATGTGATTCAAGTGAAAAGTCCGACTTATCCGAGCACACACCCAAGACCACACCCAAGTCCAAAGTAGTCGATCTTGAGCCTAATATTGCGAGCCCAAAACAAAGCCGCCACTTATTACATTGAACACAATTTGCTTCTAATTTTGTTTCGATAAGTTTAAATGTAATAAACAAAGTTGTGTTAAGAATAAGTCTTTTAAGAAGAAATCTTGTTTTGTGTGTGGTAGCGACTCCATCTTATTAAAGACCGTGATTATCATGAGAAAAGATGGGTGTTTCCTCCGCCATAAGACTTCTAGACCCACATGGACTAATGTTGCTAGTATTCCTCCTTTTGTTCCCAAAGTTGCTCATGTGAGCCAAGAAACCGCCCCCACCGGTAAGCCTAAGGTGTATGCATCTGTCACGACAGCGGGCTTAATAGGCATTTTCCGGTTCCTACGGTGGAGGATATTCTTCACCGCCATCAGTGGTGGTGGAACAGAATGCTAGGCTTATGCCCTATAGACCTAAAAGTTCTTATTTTCATCATATACACCTTATGTATCTCATATGAATATGGCACATGGTGGAGTTAGAGTGGCAATCGCTATTAAGCCCTCAACAAGTTATTCTTGGAAAACTCATGAAAAGTTTCATTCGGGTACCCAAGAACAATAGTCCTTGTCGGTGCATTGATTGAGGGAGGCATACGCCTAAGGGAGGCTTATTGTTGTATATTTGTCTTCAACCATTTTGCGGATGTTGGATCCTCATCGCCTAAGGGAGGCTTAGTATTTCACGACACTACAACCCGTCTTTGGTTTCTTCCGATGCTTGATGGTTTTATTTTCCATGTTTTGGTTATTTATTTATTTTTTTTTCTTTATTTTATATTTCGTTTAAAAAAAAAAAAAATCGTATTCTTTCTTTTTCTTAGTTAAAAAAAAAAAAAAAAAAAAATCGTGTTATTTCTTTTAGTGATAAAAAAAAAAAAAAAAAAAGCTCTAACCTCGTCGTGTTCGGTTCTACTATTTCTTGCTTGCGTGTTTTGGTGTTGGTTCTTAACCACACAACTAATGGTTTTCATCTCACCATGTCTTTCCGACACAAGAGTTGACTAGCCCACGTGATTATGGGCGATTTAAATAGATTTTGAAAGCTTTTAAGGAGAATTGTGACTTGATTATGAAAGCGTTTAATCGATAAGGATCGGATTTTAAGACTTTAAACTCCATTGGTAAAACATGCATGAATATCTTTTGAAAACAATTTAATGCCAAATAACTTTTTAATTTAATTGAAATATTTCTCCCCTCAATCAATGACATAGGTTGTTGATTGAGAGATTGATATTTTGACAAATAAGTCGAGATGATTATCAAAAGTAGAGTCCGAGTTATTTTTCAAAACAATTTGTTTTCATAGATAACATGTTAATAGAATCGAGCATGGAATTTGGTTGATAAAAGGCTTTTGATGAATGTTCAAACAAATTCTCAAATCTTGAAAAACATGAAAAGCATGGCTCGTTTCTTTCTTTGAAAAAGCGGAGTTCTTGCACGAAATGACAATAAACCATTTGTTTCTCTTTCTCCCAAAAATATATATATATATATATATATATATATATATATATATATATATATATATATATATATATATATATATATATATATATATATATATATATATATATATATATATATATATTTTTTTTTTTAAATTGAACAACATCTAAAGTCCGTGTCATTCTTTGAATGACGACAAAGACCGTAGATATTGTCGAACCGAGAAAAACATAACAAATTGACAATATTTTTTGAAGATTTTTCAATTTTTGATTTTATGGATTTTGAAGGTTTTATATTTTTCTATTTGATTTTTGAAGGTTTTGTAATTTTGTATTTTGCTTTTTGAAAAGATATATACAAAAGATAGATGAAGGAAACCTTTACTCCTCTTCTTCCTCTTGAAGACGTTTGAGTGTTTCGTTGAAGGCTTTTAAGGCCAAGTCGTGGAAGAATAAACTCAAACGTTCTCTAGGAAGAGCTATGGTGAAGATGTCTCGCTAACCGGTATTCGTACCTCACAAAATAGAGTTCCACCACACCTTTTTCCACTTGTTCCCCGATGAAATGATGTCGAATGTCGATGTGCTTTGCTCTTGAGTGTTGTACGTTGTTGCATGAGAGCAATAGCACTTTATTATCACAAGATCTGAGAGGATTTTGTTAAATTCAAAGCCATAGTCGGATAATTGGGATCTCATCCATAGGATTTGAGCACAACATGATGACATGGCTATGTATTCACCTCTGTAGAGGAAATAGAAGTACTCATTTGCTTTTTGAAGACCCGACTCACAAGCTTATCACCCAAAATGAGCACCTCGACGTGCATTGACGAGTATCTTGACACCGCATGATCGGCATTCTGCATAGGTCGTTAGTGACATACCGAGTCCCGGGTACCAAAGTCCCATATTGATGGTTCCTCGGAGGTACCAAACACCCGCTTAACCGCTTCAAGGTGCTTTTTAGTAGGCTTAGCCTCGGTATCTAGCACATGTAAGCAATGAACAAGATGTCCGGTCTACTAGCCGTGAGGTACATCGTGGATCCAATCATACTACGATATTTCGTTTGGTCTAACATGATCCCTGAGTGGTCCTCATCTAGTTTAGTTCGTTCAATCATGGGAGTGTCAACAGGGTCACTTGAATCACATCCAAATTTCTTTAACATTTCATTTGCATATTTAGATTGATTTATGAAGATGCCTCCGGACTTTGTGAAATTTGTAATCCCAAGAAAAATGACATTTGTCCCATCATTGACATTTGAAATTTTGAACCCATCTCATTTGAAAAACGGTCACACTCATTGGGGTCAGTCGAGGCAAAAATGATATCATCAACATAAATTTGAACATGAATTAAATGTTTGCTCGACTTCACGTGAACAATGTTGGATCAACTGCTCCTTTCTTTGAATCCGGTAGATAGAAGAAACTTTGATAGTGTATCATACCATGCCCTCGGAGCTTGCTTTAGACCGTAAGAGCCTTCTTCAAACGATAAACGCGAGAAGGATGCTCTTGATTCACAAATCCTTGAGGTTGGTGGCGTGACGACTTCTTTAAGATCTCCGTTCGTAAATGCCGTCTTTACATCCATTTGATAGACTACCATGTTCTTACTAGCAAGATTAGCCAAAAGATTCGATTGCCTCGATTCGAGCAACTGGAGCAAAAGATTCTTCAAAGTCGATACCCTCCTCTTGGCGGTATCCTTTAGCAACTAATCGAGCCTTGTTCTTCAATACATCACCATGCTCATCTAGTTTCACTTTGAAGATCCATTTTAGAGCAATAATCATGGCACATCTGGAGCGGTACTAACTCCCATACATCAAGTCGATCAAACTCATGAATTTCATCTTGCATAGCATTGAACCATTGTCTTCGTTCATGGCGCTTTTAACATCCTTTGGTTCGATCTTTGAGAGTACGGAGTTGAAGAAACACCATAAGGCATCGGTTGCAAGTTGTTTCCGTGTTGATACAGACGAGAGGATTTCCAATGATGTTGTCTAATGGATGATCGTGAGTCCATTTTCCGAGGTGTTCATGTGGTAGTTGTTGAGGGATGAAGTAGCGGTCGATGTCTCTGAAGAAGATGGTTCGAAGAAGATTCAGAGCAAATATGTTTCGAATGGAGCATCTTGAGAGTAGCAAAGGGATTAACTTCATCATTGATGCGAAACATTTCCATGATGTACATTTGAAGAATGATGATTTGTTGATGAGGCGAAGGATCGGCAGCGCTTCTTGACTTAAAGATATTGAGGCCGAGGATTGTCTTCATTCACGGGAATATGAGCGACCTCTGTTGAAGGAATCGACACCTCATTGGTACTTGGATCATAAAGTTCATTAAACATAGGATCAAACAATTTCTTTAAATCAT
This sequence comes from Chrysanthemum lavandulifolium, assembly GCA_022545495.1. Taxonomy (NCBI): domain Eukaryota; kingdom Viridiplantae; phylum Streptophyta; class Magnoliopsida; order Asterales; family Asteraceae; genus Chrysanthemum; species Chrysanthemum lavandulifolium. The sequence continues at coordinate 195,803,812 of CM040246.1, forward strand.
CTTCAGATGGAGGTACATATGGAGTTTCTTGAGAAGAGTTTGGAACAAGGGATGAACCAATGGGACTGTTTTGAAGTGTGGGTCCTAAACTGAATTGTCCAGGAGCCATAGGATCACTGCGATAGAAACTCTCCCTGACTATCTTTATCAACCCATATGTAGACAACTTGAAGTGACCAGCGATGAAGAAAAACCCGATATACCAAACTTGAAACGAAGAAGAATTCCACTGCATTTGCATCTTAAGCTTGCACTAATGTTGGAAGAACGATTAATAGAATTTATGCTTCAAGCAAATCTCTAAGTACTCAATACTCAACCAAAGTATGAGACTTTAACACCTCTTGCGATTATCTACAACGTCATTTTCGTGTGTCAATTGAGTAAAACTACGTAACTCCTTAAAGTGATAGTTAACCGGATCTTCAACCATCCATCCCGACACCGGTAACTAGATAAACCAAGTCTTCAACTTAAAATTCTTAGACCCGAGCAAGTTATCAAATAAGAACACGCCTTTGAAATTTAACTTCAATCTCAAATAAGTGATAATTGATTAACTCAAGTAATCGACTTGTGTCAAATGCCCAACACGTGAATAAACGTACAACCGGATGTACGTCGATCCACCGAATGAACCGGAACAAATGATTTCTCGACATTAATGCATTCTTCCTAAAGGTATACATGTAGAGACGATCCGAAGATTCACCACAAATGTCTTCGAGCGAATGAGGTAGTCATTTTCCTTAATGTTCATGTGGTTGATTTATAGCGTGCACAATGAGAGGAACAATAATCCGTAAATATTTGGCAAAGGAATACCAAAGAGCGGATCATTATCCATGAACAACAATCCGTGAAGATTTGGCACATACCAAATACCAAAGAGCGGATCATTATTCAATAGTGCAACTTACAATATCATGATAGTCATTATAAACTCCTTGTGAAATAACCAGAGATAAGGTTTCTTGAGAATTCCAAGAAGTACTTCTTAGATGGTGAACCAGTTGAGTCAATAGAAACCGGAGCATGAGCTTCAGAAGCTGGATGATCAACATTCGTCGGAGGTTGAAAGTACTCATCAAACATATCTTTGAATCACAATGAATCCCAAACATTGATTCTCATTTATCCTTAGTAAGTGAAGCATTAGGCGTTAGAGGAGAGTCATCAAAATCAAAACAATGAATCCCGCTATCCTTAGTATATTCACTCTTCATCAAAAGAATATACACTCATCATCATCAAAATTAAGTCGATAACCATTATTCAAACATCCATCATCATGTAGTATATTCACTCTTCTCCCCTCAAAAATTGCATCCGAAGTTGCCATTTTGATTTAACAAGTGAATAAGAGTGTACACCAATGAGCGAGATCCACTTGATGACCGAATGAGCGTGGAAAAACATGAAGCTTGTTGATGAAGAATGTAGATGAGTATGGCCATTCATGAGAGAATTTCTCATTAGTCGAAGATAAAGCGCACAAAAGAGCGTACACTTTTCTTTTCTATGAGGAACGGGCTGAAGTGTTATCTGCAGACGCCATAATGATGAAGCACGAGGCTGAATCGATTTGAATAGACGTCATTGTTAAGAGCCCAGTCATATGTTTAGAGCCGCCCGAATCCAAATACCAAGGGACGATTTATACGACCGCTTTGGACAATGACGAAGATAGAGAATTGGAAACATTGGATCCCACGTCTTTGATGGGTTCCTTGTGGTTACTAAAGCAATCTTTGAATCGTGAAACCCTAGATGAAATGGCATTATCCCTGGAGTCGAACTAGTAGAGGCATCGACTTAGTCAAATGACATTTTGTGCTTAATGGGATTATTCTACCGGTTGGCTTCCAAACCTTAACAGCACTATTCTAGGCATAGTGGATCTAGCTAAGGGTAAGGTTTGCCATGCGTTAATGTTCGACACAGGGGCTTCCACCGAAATCCTACATTTGTAAACACATTCCTGTAGGTTTCGTGATTGCTTAATCTGCTTCGCTTCTCAAGCTTTCTTAAGCGGGTTATGAATCTTATACCTCGAAATAACACATCACATTTATCATGATTACCGAAATTAAACATTTTTTACATGTTTTGCAGACGACATAAGGCCTCGAATTAATTTTAGTAAGCTTAGAGCTAATACTAGAACTAACACGATTCTTTTGTTCAAATCAAGCTTCTTGTCCCTATAGTGTTCTTTCACTTCCTTATCATGATCACTTTTAGTTTGCGAAATCCTATCCTTCTTTGCATTGCTTCTAGGTTTTGACCCAAACTTTAGTGTCAATCTTAACATCCGTAGAACTAACGATGGGAACATTACATGGCTTCACTACTTTTACGCATTCTGGTCTAGAAGATCTGAAATTCTAGGAGGCACATCACGGGCTTGCTTGAATTTAGACATGGAACAAGGCATATCAAGGGTCACATGCTTGGATTTAGGCATAGAACAAGGCACAACTATTCTATCTCGCCTATTGCTAGATTTCGAACTTGTGACAATTACATACTCTAAGAGTTCTTGAGATCATTTGGCATCCATGCGGCATAGGCTATAGTACTATCAAAGGTTTTTCTAATCTTTCATCTTCAACAATCTCACGGAGACTCTTCAAACTTTCCTTAAGGTATGAGAGATATGCTTTATGTGCAAGTTCATTATTCCTAATGGCGGGGAATATATAACATATCGATAGCATATTTATCACAAGCGAAACCTTAGGAACAGTAGTATTTGCAATTGGGGATTGCAACTTTCCTTTCACCTCACGCTTGATTCTCAATATCGTTAAGTAAAGAAGTTATCTTTTCAATTTGTTTATCATGATTAACTTTAAATGAATCACATAACTCTTTGTTTTGATCATTAACCTTGAAATTTCGACTTTAAAACAATCATTTTCCTTTTGCAAGTTATCAATTATGTTTTGAAGTTGGAAATTCGAGAATCTAAAGGAGGAGGCATATGGGAACTAGTCACATCCTTCTTTTCACGTTTCGGTTGTGAAATTTGAGCTTTCAATCTTTTGATCGTGTTATAATGAGCTCGAATTTGTTCATCACGCTTGCTAATTTCAAAACGCGCATCAAACTCGGGAGCATAAGAGGATGTCTTGATATTTGAGGTTTTAACATTTTCTTTGAGATGTTGATGTTTTAATTGCAAAGCAAGATGTTCAACTTCTAATTTAGAATAATGTTTGACCAGTTATCATGATCATCCTGTTCTATTTTCTCATGCAATTTGAATTTGTTGTTTCAAGCTCAATGACACGATCATGGGAGACTTTGAGCAATGGACAATTCATGAAATTGAGAAGCATTAATGGAATAATTTGTAGCGATGAAAACACATCTTGAGCAATACATTCGAAATCGATTCTCATTCGGTGTATGCAAGTTCTTCCTCTCAATCTCATTATATTTTAATTCTCTCTCATAATCACTAACCTCAACAATCATTGCATCAAATTCATTTTCCATTTCTTTAATGTCCGAATTCATTCCCTTTTTAAGACTCTCAAAATGATATTTTAGTTGTTTAAAGAAAGGCATGACTTCGCTAAATAACATTCTTTAGTTTGCTCAAAACCCTTTCTCCTTGATAATACCGGTGGTGTGATCCTTTTCTTGCAAGTTTTCTCAAAATCAACAAATAGTTGAAAGATAACATATTGACTAATTAAGGTCTTGCTTTTAGTGGCAATTGTTCTAGGAACAAGATGCATTGGTGTATTAGAGGATACACAATGCGCTCTAGGCATTTTCCTAAGGGAGGGTTCATTACAACAAGATTCTTTGCTTTTTTCTTATCTAAATCCTTTTCCGAACACTTGTTCGGGGTTAATAGAGTCCGAGGCTTAAACTTGTTCAAGGAGATCCAATTTTCTTTAGTGTAATTATGGGGTTTGATCGTTATGTTATTCTTTTTACACTCGTGATCTTCTAACTTCTTATTCATTTTCTCCTAGTGACTTCATGATTTCTTATCTTCCTCGGTGCACTCAATGCAACTAGGTTTACGCCTAGGCTTAAGGATTTCATTACCATCATAAAGCACCTTATGAGCATTTCTAGCCTTTTAATTACCTCTGGATTTGGTTCCTCAACAAGGGAATCTCAGCTTATCGCTAAGACTCTATGCTTAGTGATCATGTGAGCGGTTTGAATGGTATTCCTTGTATCGTACAACTTATTTTCAAGCTTGTTTTTCAAAGTTTTTAGATTGGAAAAATCATTCAAAGTTTTGATTCCTTAGCCTTGAATTCTTGCTTAAGCATTTTAACATTTTCTTGAAGTTCGTGTTTTGCTTAGCGCTTTGGAAAGCTTTTCTTGTAAGGAGTTTAACTCTTGTTTTAATACTTCTTCTAAAATTACTTTTTCTAATAATTGTGCGATTTGGATATCCATCTCCCTCCACGAGTGGTAAGTTCAAACTTAGCACGCTATTCGTGATATGGCAACTTGATCCTTATAGGTATTGAGTTCGGTGGTCAAGGAATCATCAGGCACAAATGCAATGTACTCATGCAATTCATAATCATCATTTTGAGTAGAAGATGCATACCTAGGCACAGCAGAAACTTCCATGCAACTTTCCTCTACATTAACGCACGAGTTTGTGGCGGTGTATCTCTATCTTGGGTACATCCGAAGCTTCCATGGAGCGTTCCTTTGCATTAGCTTGCACGGGTTGTGGTGGTGCACCTCTCTTGTGAACATGAGCATGAAGATTCCATTTTAGCATTATCGACTCATCATTACTTGTTGTCTCGACATTCTCGCATTCAACAACACCGATTCTTCCACGGATACATTACCCAACTTATCACAACAATCTCTCAACTGCACGACACTCATTCACTTTTTCATCCTTTTGTGCCGTTTCCTCAATGTACTTTATCACATTATCCATGAGTTGGATAAATGTCTCAATGAATTCTCAATTTCCATCCCAATATGTTTTTGAAGGAAATTCGATCAAGTGTTGATCGTGTCTAATGAATATTCCCACCGATGAATGGTGAAGTTGTTTGTAGATTACTTGAAGAGTCAGACCGAACCATCCTTTTGAACCTCTTCATTGGTAAGTTGCGACTTTAAATGTTCGAGTTCAACAAGAAGCTTCTTGTCAATGTAGGTAAGTCCGGCGGAAAAGAGCACTACATGTTCGATCCCCTATGGATAACAATGTATGAGGTGCGGATGAAGTAGGCGATAGGGCTCAATCTTCGCATTCCATTTGCATGGCATTCAGAGGCGGTGCAATTCATTCTCATTGTACTCGAACATGAAGATCTCACATCCTCGTTGTTTAATTCAAACATCTTTAATCGCTCGGTGTAGCATCCATTATCATTATTATCCAACATCATACAATTTAAGCACTTCGAAATCAACGGGTTAGTAGAGTAAGACATGATGTGTTAAGATGATCGATGGATCGATACAATGAAAGACGATTGTGTGATGGGACTTTAGATTGTTCGAAAGAAAAGTCGAAAGGTTGATTGGTAGAGATTTGGATCGGTTGATGTATGCTTTTTGCGGAGAATTTTAGGTCTAAAACTTAAAACCTCAATAACTTCCTTCGGAGGATTTGGGCCTCGAAAAATTCGTTTCACGACATCGTGGTGAAACCTCACAATATTCAGTTGTTAGGTCGTTTTGGCGTGTATTTCATTGAAACGGAGTTACTGGATCAAAGTTATGGCCGTTTGAAGTTTTGACGTAAAAAGTCAACTTTGGTCAAACCTAGAAGACAAGTCGCTAAGGAATCAACTCGCTAAATAGCCAGTCGCATCAAGATCAACTCATAACACGGTCGGCTAAGCAATAAATCAAGTCGCTAAATAGCCAACTCGCTTTAGTATCAACTCAACATAATCAACTCGCTTGAACACTAAGTCGCTAGAGAAACTCGCTAGCGTTACATAACTCGCTAAATAGCTAAGTCGCTAGATCTCAAGTCGCTTAAAGAAACAACTCGCTTAGAACCCAAGTCGCATAAATATCAACTCATGAAGCGCCTAAGTCGCATGTACCAACTCGCGATCAAATAACAAAGCAACTCGCTTTGAAGAAACACAAGTCCGAGACTCAACTCGCTTAGTCCTTCTTTCACAAGTAACCACTTTATCAATCCAAAACAACCAAACCACAATGATTTAAGCCTTCCAATTCAAAACATAAAACATATGATGATCCTAAACACAAAAGTATAAGCAAAATTCAAACTTTACCACTAGAATTTGTCCAAATGAATCAAACTCTCCTAAACCCTTAATACACCAAAAACCTTATGAAATCCACCAAAACAAAGAGCATAAAAGATGAGTGATCAAACCATGGCTCTTGATACCAATTATAAGATATTGGATTTCACAAACACTCTAAACCATGATCAAAGTAGGCGTATATGTTAGAGAGAGAAAGTTCTAGTGAGAGAAAGGAAGAGAGTTGGGAACTATAGTGAGAGAAAGAAAATATTATTATGAGCTCCAACCCTCTACCTTGGGAGGTAGAGGGTATTTATAGTCTTACAATAAACGCCACACAACGGGCTGTGGATCGAGGCATACATGGGTAAAGACCGTCTGTCCTCCATGGTGTTACTTAACTAAAACTACTAGACTTAAAAGAACTACGACTACGAGCTTTCTAACGATTACATATACTTGAGGTGACCGACTCTTTAATACCTGGAATTTCTAATTCCTAACACAAACCAATTTAGCGACTTGCCATTATTGAATGGTCAAGCGAGTTGTCACTTGACTCAAAGACTCATGACTGATATTACAAAGATGTACTAGACTCACGACTAGACTTGACAGATAGATATGAAGAAGAGTTTATCCACAAGACCAACACCACAAAACAAATGTCAAACAACATCACGACCTCAGGTTAAACACCATCATCAGTCCATGTACAACGCTTCAAATCCAAAAACATCAAACAATAATCCATTCACCAATCTTTCTCAACTAGACAATATCCAATCACAAACATTTCTCCATCTCTTATCCATGACCCGTATAACAATGTAAAATCATTCAAGATCTCAGATTCATTCACCATACTGTTTTCAAAGAAACAAGAAGACTCTAAGGCCGTTCTAAACGTGAATGGGATCATCACTGATCTATGTGAGAAGCTTGTACTTCCTTTTTTAATGTTCGAATCTTAAAAGATTGTACAAAACCATACGGTTTCATCAAACCTTTTGTTAGGAATTAGAAAATTCCATAGTGAAGAGTCGGTCACCCCAAATGTTATCTAGCTTAAGTTAGCTCGTAGACTTGTCGTTAGTTTCGTTATTTAGTTGTTTATTTATTAGTTTGTAGCGTAGTATAGCGAGTGCAACACCGTGGAGGAAGGACGGTCTTTACCCATGTATCCACGATCCACAGCCGATAGGAGGTCGTGTATTGTGTAGTATAAATACCCCTTCCATCCATGGAAGGGGTGGTGCTCATTTTAATCTAATCTTTCATTTGTGTAAACCTCTAGCAAGAACACCTCTCTCTAACTTTCTCTCTAATGGCTAACATGTATTTTGATCTCCCAAGACCACCCGAATCATCAAACACAATAAATATTGGATCCTAACAATTGGTACGAGCCAAGGTTGTTGTGCTTTGATGATTTTTTTGGTTTTGATACTTGTTTGTTACTGTTGGTGTGCATTTGTGTGGTCGGTATATTATGGGTAAACTGTTCTAGTATCCTCTTTTGGTTTAAAACAAAAAGTCATCTAGTCATGATCAAATCTGTCTTGTGTCACTTGCTGTCCAAACATCTCTTATATTATCTTTGTGACTCGTTTGTTTACCAACTGAGAATAGTGTCATATTCTGGTCAAAAGTCCTTGTCTCTAGTTACAAGTCCAAACATATATAAGCATGGTTTTATGGGTCAAAATGGGTCAAAAAGTTGCAACTTTATGATAAGTTTTCTGGGTAAGTATTAAGATGGTCGGAAATGTAGTCGGAAAACTCATCGGAAAACATAAAAATCTTGCTAGCGACTTAGACACAAAACTGTCCTGATTCATTGTATTGCTGTAGCGAGTTGTACTACTTGTGACTTTACTGTGGCGACTTGTCTTTACAAGTCGTCTAACTAGCGACTTGGCTAGTGACTTGGCTAGCTACTTGGCTAGCGACTTGACTAGCGACTTGACTTAGCGAATTAGCTAGCAACTTGGTGACGGTTTGACTTTTGAGTCAAACCGAATGGCTAGCGACTTAGTCATAAGACCTAGCGACTTGCTTTAATTTTTGTTAGCAACTTGACTCTAAAAGCTGGTATAGCGACTTGACACGACTCAAATGATGTAGCAACTTGTTTCAAATGGTAGCGAGTTGTTTTTATAACAGCATACCGACTTGACTTTGTGACAGAAATGAAGGAAGAAGATGTAATGACCACATTGACCTCTAAACCATATGCCTACACAATTCATCTACAATATACACAAGACCCATCAATAATCATCAACATTGAACATCAATACAACTGCCTCTTAACCATCTAATCCCAACTCATCATTCAACAACAAACAAAAATGTCTCACAAATGACTCAACATTCTTCATATTGTCTCGAAAAAAAAATAAATAAATAAATAAATTATCTACAAGGATCTCAGATCATCGTGTGTTACTTTAAATCATATCCAACCATTAAATGATCATTCACACTTGTTAACCATCACAGATCCTAATTCATCGAAAGGGTCCAAAATGTAACGACTCAAAAGAAGATCGAATGTAAATTAAGACTCACTAATCTCAAATTTGGTTCGTGAAGGATCTGAAACAAATCAAACCCTTTTGGTTACCACGAAACTCATTCATCACAGATCTGGACTCAAACTACATGTACGAAAATCTAAAACAAATCTTGATCTCGGCCTTATTCCTTATGTGAATGGTTCTTCTATAGATCTCACTCAATCTATACACATAGGAACGATTGCCTCATTGATTTTTTAAGTATATTTTTAATTTACGAATCTAATGATAAAGATGATAACAAGTATGTTATATCTTTTATCATGTTTCGTTAAATTATGAACGTATAATATCTGTTGTTACTTACCTTGACACCATGACCTTAACGTTCTCAATCACCATCCACATGGGTCGTGATGTAGGGTTCATGCCATCCCTGTGGCGAACCCCTGGATGTTATACACGTTAAATGAATGACATGAGATGTAGCTAGGGTTTCAAGGGTGAGTTATATTTGGATGAATGGGAGGCGGATCTATTTGTGAGTTATTAGGGTTTGAGATGCAGATTTGTTAAAGAGTGGCGAATGTGAAGAATTAGGGTTATGCATTTGTGAGGTTATGGTACTTTATAGTCCGGTTTATTAGGGTTAAGTGGTTTAGGTATTTTGATTGTGGCCATGGGCCGTGATACTTTAATCAGGCGGGTGCTTCACTTGGGCCTAGGGACTGAATTGATTGGCAATGGGCTTCTCAACCGGACTTCTATCATGTATGGTCTTTGGTCGTGATTCTTGTGCAAATGTGAAAGATACCAACTATTACATTTACCATCTATTAAATGTCAATGATTCTAGTGGTAAGCATTATATAGTAAACTGTCGTGATAGGTGATTATACTCCGAAAATTTTATCAGTAATTGGTGTTTTAATAAATTTTGGACTAAATTGGTATCTCGGTATCATAAATTGTCACGGAAAGATACATAAGATCACGGCTTGAGCTTAATTTTTGAGAAAATGATTACTAAGGTCAGTCACTTCACTTGGGGTTTGGAGTTTGAATGGATAAATCACACTTTTCATTTGGAGGTTGATATACACTTTGGAGAATTTGTGTGATACTCTTTGGCCCATGAATTTTTAATGGCACGGGTATATATGTTGTGGCTAAACCGAACTTATTCTCCTATTGATCTTTGATGCAATAATGATGAGATGATTTATTGAGGAGGTCAATGATTATTATGATGGACTTTGTGGACAAATGAAGCAATGTTTGGTCATTAACTTTCTACGAATGATACACTTGTTTACGGCTAATGTTAATATTTCATTTGGCTAAAAGGTCGAGATTTGATATTGAGATTTGTTGTGATGATGAGATATGGTTATGAGGATTGGTACTTTGGTGTATACACCTTCACGGATAATAGTATGTCTCGGCTTGATTTGATACTTGAACAAGGTTGACTATGGGGTTGTTTGTACGGTATTTCTTATTTGGATTTGAAGTGAGGTTTTCCGAGCGCGATTACTTATTTCGTCTTCTTTCTTTCTACCCTTCCGCGAAGATGACTTGTTTGGGCGCTTATAGAGGGTGATAAAGACTTGGCTATTTAATTACGGTTGTGACTCTTTCTCGCTTTACCCACAACGTAACTATCACTTCGGTGTCTCACTTAGTTGAGAATGTCAAGAGGTTTTGTACATTGGGTACACTTTTTCTTTTTCACAAAGATTAGTACAAGTTTAAGTAACAAATCTGGGAAGTTTTACTTCATGATCAAGTTTGGTATATCGGGTTTACTTCTCCATGTGGTCACTACAATTCTTAAGCAGTTGCGTGAATGATGTGTTTACCAAAGTGTTGATTGGATGGTTGATGATGTTGATGATGTTGGATAATGAACCATTGATGAACCGCTGCATGCTCCCCTAAAACAGATATTCACTGAAACCAAAGTTGTCATTACACATTCAAACTGACATTGTTTACGGTTTTGTCTTGATTTTGTAAAATCCATGAAAGAACCTATTTCTCGGTTTAAATCATAGACTTGTAAAATCCCGTGACAATGGAAACATCCTGGTATTAGTAAAGTGCATTTCCGGATCTATCTTACGGTTTATTTTTGGTTTTGTAAAATCCCGCGAAAGAAACTATTTCTCGGTTTAAACCATGGAATTGTAAAATCCCGTAATGATAGAACCATCCTGGAGAAAGGAAAGTGTAATTCTGGATCTTATATGATGCTGGTGCTACGGTTTCTGCTTCAAAGAAGGGATAAAAGGGTGTACTTCATGAATTGGGTGTGTGTTTGGGTTGTCTTCATGGCAGTTTGGTTATTACGAGGTTTTACGGGGGTATGCTCACTAAACCATGGTCGGGATGAAACCATTATCAAAGTTCATTTAAATGTCAAAGAAGGCTAGATTTGACCAGTTCAGAAGATGTGACAACGGCGTTAATTCAGTATTATTTATTTGAGGTTGAAGTGAAATATCACGGGCGAGTGCACTTAGTATCTGAAGGTATCGGGGATGGTTGGATGAAGATTCTTCGAGATCCTTGTTCAAGCTTATTATCAAAAATGAAGACTTGGAAATCTAGTTATTGTTGGGTGACTTTTACCTTTTCTTTTACCACTTGGGGGATTTGGGCTCTTATCACCACAAAATAACTATCACTTAAAGGAGTTACGTTGTAGTGCTCAGTGTCACATTCAATTGTGGATTTTCAAGAGGTAATGTACGTCTATTACTTGATGGTTGGTTGGTTGAAGAGTATAGAGTACTTAAGAGATTCAATGGAGCATGAATTCTCGGCCGCTCTTTGTTACACATGTGCAAGTTTAAGTCACGAGTTCGGGTTAGTTTACTTGAGGTCAAATTCATCATATTGGGTTTTCTCCATCACCGTCACAACAAAGAGCCTCTTGAATGATAATGGGGTTGATCACATGTTTTGCCAAAAGAGATTGAAAAGAGAGATTATGACGTATGAACACATTCACATCGATTCGGGCCTCGTTTGACTTCATCATTATGACGTATGAACACTTCAGTTCATGCCTCGTTCTCTAAAGAAAAGAAAGGTGTGCGTTTCGATGCGCTTTATCTTGAAGAAGAAATCTTCTTATTATGACCATTCTCATCAACATGCTTCATACTTTTCCATGCGCTTGGTCATCAAGTGAACCGGGCTACCATTGATTGTTTTCTTATTCCACTTGCTCAACTATAATGAAGATGGCAACATCGTGTGCTAATTTTGCGGGGAGAAGTGTGAATAGACTACATTTGGATGATATTCACTTATTTAATCAAGAATGGCAACTCGGTATGCAATTCTTGAGGGGAGAAAAGTGTGATAATTTTGCATGGTTGATTGATATATGAGAATAAATGGTCAACGGCTCCAAACTCATGTAAGAACCGAGCTTCTTCTTATCGGATCATCTTTACATGGTGTTTCTTCTAAGAGCCGTTGGTTGACATCTTCACTCGGATTGATGAGTTTATCGACAAAGTGCTTCCGGTTAATGCTTCACGTATACATCAACATGATGATTCCGAACAATCTCTCATTCTTGTTTGATGTGATTGGTAGTTTGGTGTTACCATCTTGTGTGTTCGTTGAGGCACGATTCTTGATTTCCTTGATGAACATCTTTCATTCTTGTTTGATTGGGAGGATTTTAGCTAAGGGGATATGCAAGATGTAAGTTAATTGGGATGCTTTTGGTGAGATGCTTTTTGGTGTGAGTTGAAGATGTTAACTATCTATTCCCCAACCGGACAATCTTGAAGAAGGTCGAGTCTACGATCTGTTCTACATTTTCTGCTACATGTTAGAAGACTAAAGACGAGTTGCATTTGATTATCTAAAGACTTCTTCTTATTCGGGCATTTATCAAAAGATTGTCGGTTTAGGGAGAGCACTAATTGGGGAGAGTGAAATTTTTAATCCCCAATTAGACTTGCTCACTATTACTTCTTGACAAGTTGATTCTCACAAGATTTCTTAAGTGTTCTTCTCAACAAATTTCTAGTATTTGGGCTTATAAAGAGTTCTTGATTACGAAGTGTCAAAACCAACAAGGGGAAGGAGACAAGCATCTAAGCGAGTAAACTTGATGAACTTAATACTTCTAAGTAATTGAAGATATCCGGGAAGACAAATGTTATTACGAGAGAAACTCAAGGTTTGACTCATGGCGAGTAAACTTGATGAACTTAATACTTCTAAGTGATTGAAGATATCCGGGAAAACAAATGTCATGACCGCAGAGAAACTCAAGGTTTTACTCATCAAGCTTTAGTGTTCTTATTCCAACTATGTGGGGAAGAGATGGAAGAGTTAGTTTCGAAGATGAAAGAGGTACACAAGTGTGTGATGATTTTGATGTTATCACAATCATCGGGAGAGAGATTGTGTACATTGGGGATGCTCAATTGTTTTACTTGAGGGCTTAATCGGTGATTCGAGATATAATCACTTATTCCGGTGTTGACATCCGCAGAGATTGTCACCCGAGATAATCGATGATTCGGCATGCTTCTTCAATGTTATCGGTTATTCTCTCTTTGGGCATTCGGTACCGGGTTCTTGAGCTTCATACACTTTCTTCGGGAGAGAAAAGTATACATCGGGGTTATTCTTTGGCTATTGGACTTAATTCTGCTACTTGATGGTATAAGTTTCTTTGTCTTGGTATGTGTATTCGGGTTCGTGAGCTCTTGTCTAAGAGAGTTCTTGAGAGACGCATCAATTCAACTACTTGGGGAAGTGGTCTCTTGACACCTTTTGGAATGGATTGCTTGGACGTCGTTGAAAAGAAATTTGAGAAGATTGTTTTATGTGGGATGATACGTTCTTTGGTATTCTATTGGATGATATAACCTCGAGCGAAGAATCACGGTGATTATTCTTAAAAGGAGCGACAAGTTCGATGATAATGGTGTGCTTCTTTGTGCACACAGCTAAGAGAAGCTTGAAAGAAAGCTTTGAATCGCTCGACTAAAGGATTTTCGGTTTGGGGAAGCGCCAAAGTCTCTCTTTCTCGAAGGCTCATGTTCTATCTTCTATTCAAGAGCCACGGAAGCTTTGGTGGTGAATGTTTAAGGGATGATGACTTCTATCTTCTACAACGGGTTGCTCGATATCCTTATCTCGGTACTCGTATCATCATCTTCTTTAACTATATCATCTATTCTATCCTTGTAAATATTTATTCAAAAACAAAATACAAAATATAAAACAAACAAAAAGAAATATAAAACCAACAAAAGAAAATAGAAAATATAAAACCTTCAAAACCCATAAAAATCGAAAATTTGAAAAATACCAAAATATGTTTTCTCAAGACATGTCTTACGTATCGATAACATCTACGGTCTTAGAAATGTCATTCAATAATGGCACGGGACCATAGATGAAGTTCGAGCGAGAGGTGTAAATATTCTTTTCAAAACATGTCACAAATCATGGCTTACGATTATTTCGGATCAGAACTTCAAATAATGGCTTGCTTAAAACTATGGCTTGCTATTATTTTAGATAGCAACCCGCTTTTCATGAAAGGAAAGTGTTACGCTAAACCGATTTTCAAATATTTTGTGCACTTATCCTAAAAACAAATTGAGGAAAGTATGTCGAAGGATCTTTGTTCCTACACAAATGTTTTTCCGTCTAAAATTCTTGAGAAAAATATTTGTTGTATTTCAAAATGGTGGTAAATGAGTTGCTTGAAAAATCAATCGATTCGTGTTTTCGTGAAATTGAAAACTCAATCAATGACTTGACTTTTAAAACTTTTCAAAAAAAGAGTCATTGATTGAGGGAAGAATGTTTTCAAATTTATATCATCTAACGGACTTTCTTAATTATCCTCGTGCTTATCTAAAAATATAATTGCCTATGTTGAAGGACTAGGTTTCTAGGATATGATTGTTAGGTTTAGATGATTAAAGTTTGATGAACACATAATTCCCATGCTTTATATGATCGATTGATATGTTACATTGACTTTTATTAGTCGATTCTTTGTTTGGGTGTTGTCGACCACCATATATTTGTATGTGTGTTCACTAACATATGCGGTATATTGGTATATAAGAATGTTCCCGATCCGGATCCCACAAATGAACATGATTGGATGCCGAAGGAAAGGGTAACTATATCTTGGGTTGACAAATGAAGAAACGAGCTTAATTGGACTTCTATGGAGAGTTGGCATAAATGCAACGTAAGAGGTCTCAATGCATCGCAGATGGTTTTCTTCTAAGTGATTGAAGAAACGGAGCTTAATTTGACCTCGGTTGGCATTATAATGCAACGTGAAGAAGTCTCACCGCATCAAGAGATGGTTTTCTTCCAAACCCTACAACAACAACAGCGAAGCTTCTCAACCACCTAACGTATCTTTGTGCGGGATACCATTTTGAAACAATTTTGAAAAACTTTGAATAAATTGTTTTGAAAATGGAAAATATTGTTTTGAAAATATATTGAACTAATTTTGAAAATCACCGGACTTCATTTTATCAAAACTTAAGTCACTCAATTATCGACTACGGTCATGGATTGAGGGGAGAGTGATTTAAAATAAAATATTTTCAAACGATATTTCTTCACAAAAGTTCCGCTTTGTACAATATAAGTGGTGATCTAAAGATTTAATGTTATGTCATGGTATGATTTTTCTTTAGAATCAAGGTCTTTCAAAATGAAATTTTTACATTCTTGTTTGATTGTGAAATTGTTTTATTTTACTTAAAGATCTCTTAAAACTATCATACCGACACTAACAATCTTTAATGTCTTAAAATGGTCCTTATCTCGTCATCTTTCAAAATTGAATCTTGCCACGTCTTTCCCAAAACTTTCTAAATGATTTAAATCAATTGAGATCACAAATCTCAAATGGTTTGATATTTTTATCGGGGTAGAGATCGTGATTTAAATCTCAAATCTGTTTTAAATGGAATTGGTTTTAGTCCTTTAAAGGCACTCCACCTCCATGTGCCAAACGATTTCATACACAATGCACATGTTGAGGAGGAGGATTTATCCAAAAACATGATGAGTATTTAAACCTGGCCACATATTCTCCCATGTTTTCTAAACCTTATTAAATCACTTGGGATCCAAAATCTCAAAGGGTTTGATATTTTTGATCGGGGAGAATTTGTGATTTAATAATGAAATTTGATAAAAGGTGATCGTTTTGATTTAATTGTGCAGTTGCTCTCTCATATGTGCTAAACGCTTTCGAATCTCGAAGCACATATTGAGGGGAGCAAAACCATCGAGTACAAAAGTTTTTAAAAGAGATTATAAAGTACCTTGATTGTGTTTTAAATGGTTTCTTAATGGCTTGTGTGATCGTGGATGTGCTTCAAAGAACTCTTGCCTCTATGTGATAAAATGATTTCAAATATCCTATGCACATATTGAGGGGAGAATTTTACCATGAAAATCAAATGGCTTTTTCGTATGAAAATTGTGATCAAAGAAAATATTTCAAAGTCCTCTTGCCTCCTTGTGCTAAACAATTTCTAAATCATACGCACATGTTGAGGGGGAGGTTTTCTAAATGATCAAAACTATTAAGGTACAAAATGCTTTGATCTCGTATCACAAGTACCTTGATTGTTTTTCCAAATGATTTTTCAATTGGTTTCATGAAGGAAAGAACAATACCAAAAGACCGACCAATTTACTTTATGCATGGAGTTATAAGGATGGTTAGGTTAGGTATTTGTTCCCACGATCCGCCGAGCAGGAGGGATCTACCGAGACAATCCACTAGATAGTGTAGAGTCCTTAGGTATGATGAAAAAGGAGAAAAGTGAGATATGGGAAGAGTGCGGATGAGACAGAGCTAGTCTTGGAATAAACCCAACAAGGTTCTAGTTATGAAGTCTCGGTAAGCATTGAAGGGGTTGAAGAATGAAAAAGAACTGAATGTGAAAAGGGTGAAAAGAAATAGCCTCCATCAATTCAACCTTAGGGCGATGCCGGGTTCAATACATATACTCTTGGTTGTTACTAAGGTAACACTGGTATTGAAGACAAGACGTCATGGACCCGATGACGCATTGCACTAAACTTCCCAAGCCACTCAAGTTCCTCTTAAAAGGGCTTGTTTCATTCTCACGGGAACCGACATAATCTATCGACTTTCTCTTAGAGATTGTTGATATTGAAGTAGAGACCCTCTCCCTAGTCTCCCACACAGAACCAAATGTGCACTATTGAGTCTAGAGCCAAGAGATCATCCACAATATCTCATTAGGACACTAAATTCTTGAAGACTTGCTTTTTCACACAATGTGGAAAGTAAGAATATATTAAGAGTCCTCGCATTATCCTTGTGGTATTGCCGAACATCCGAGTGATATGAAAATATTCACGATGAAGATGGAAATCCTTCTAGAGCCAACATCAAACAAGCTCTTGGTGGGTGACATGTGAGATCTTCTCGTAAGATCAAGCTTGTGACAACCGGATAGAAACGATGGGAGATTCATTCTTGAATCAACCTTGGTCCGAGAATGGAATTGACGAATACTTTTGGAAAAACCGTTCGATGTGCAAACCTTCTTTTCTCTAGCACGTCGAATGTGTATTCATTTCAAATTCAAAAGTATCTCGATTGAAAAATACTTTTAGAAAAACCGTTCGATGTGCGAATCTCTTCTTTTAGCTAGCACGTCGAATGTGTACTCATTCTCTAATACAAAAGTATTTTGATTGAAAATTGATCTTTCTCATAAAACCTTCGTTGTATTGCAAAACTCTTTCTTCAAGCAATACGCGATTGTTTTCAAATCATTTTCATCAATCGGTGAATCTCAATTCTTTGGTTCACTCACTCCGTGTTGTCTTCTTTGAGACGTTCCGGTTTGAGAATAGCTAGAACAATTGCGAAACCCCGTCAAGGAGATTCTTAGGAATCCTACGATCACAGGCGTGATTGTCTTGATCAGCGAGGAACCGTGGGCGTGTACCTCAATTCAACGAAGTGATCAAAGACACTTTCGTGTGTTTTATTTCTAACTGTTGTTTGCGGTACATTTGGACGGTTGCGGTGATCGAATTGAGAAGTCAATCCAAAGCGCATGCTCACAAAGATCCACACTTAATTTGAAGAAATCATGACCGTGCATATCTACATAACCCGGCTCGATATTTCATACTATGCTTACGCTTGTTCTTTGCAAATATCATGAACCAAATGAAGGCTTCCGCTACTCGATGGAAAGATGTCATGATTCAAAAGTGTGAGCATGTCGGTCCAAAAGTCACAACATCACATGATGGCAACACAACTATGGATGATCCAGAGAGATTTGCTGTGGCTGATGATCTCAATGAAAGCTCGAAGATCATTAAAGATGTGGATCAGTTAAAGGCCTCCACTAAAAGTACAAATCATTGTGGACTTTGAAGAATCGCTACTAAAGCACAAAGATTGTGAAAGTGAAGAATTCAAGTCTACGAGCTCAAGAACAATGTAAAGATCAGAATGCTAGGATTCGAAATGTAAAACATGGGGTGACCTCCCTTAGGGGGAGATTGTTAGGAATTAGAAAATTCCATAGTGAAGAGTCGGTCACCCCAAATGTTATCTAGCTTAAGTTAGCTCGTAGACTTGTCGTTAGTTTCATTATTTAGTTGTTTATTTATTAGTTTGTAGCGTAGTATAGCGTAGTGCAACACCGTGGAGGAAGGACGGGTCTTTACCCACCGTATCCACGATCCACAGCCGATAGGAGGTCGTGTATTGTGTAGTATAAATACCCTTCCATCCATGGAAGGGTGGTGCTTCATTTTAATCTAATCTTTCATTTGTGTAAACCTCTAGCAAGAACACCTCTCTCTAACTTTCTCTCTCTAATGGCTAACATGTATTTTGATCTCCCAAGACCACCCGAATCATCAAACACAATAAATATTGGATCCTAACACCTTTCATTCGATGTTTTGCAAAAACGAAAATCATTACAAAAAGGGAAATAATACCTACCGGTCACTCATCAACATAGCCTGAAGAGGTGTTCGTATGGTTTAATCTCATTGCTTAACTCAAAGCCTCCGCCATCCCTGTGGCGAGGTCAATTGAAAGGGTTGATGCGTTTTTGGTGTGAGGTTATGTAACTGATGGGGTGTCAAATTTGGAGTGTAATATTTTTTGATGTGGATGGCAGATCACTTTGTTAAGATGAGTAAAGTTAGGGTCAGGGTTTGATTGTGGTGAATGAAACGTTAATGTGAGAGGATTTACAATTGATGGGGGCGGATATTTTTTATATGGGTAGGGTTTGAGTAATATTTGGGATAAGATTAGAGAGATCTTGAAAGAGGCGGAGTATTTGTGTGAGTGATATTAGGGTATGTGTGGGATAATGAGAGCATATATATTAACCGCAGATTTAGGGCAGAGAATTAATTATGGACCGTATATTGTTGGGCTGAGCAATTATCTCTAATATGGGCCGGAAATTAATGATATTAGGGTGTATTGGGCCGAAACATTAGTGGAGCTGAAATTCTGATTTAAGGTTGGCCATGAATTTATGTGAATATTGAGATTATGCAATCAATTTCTATCACTTAATGAACGTTTACTTGTTTAATGATACTCATCTTGGAACGGATTATATGGTATCTTTTGGGCCTCGGTTCCAATCGTTTGAATCAGATATCCGTAAACTCATTCTCTTAACGAAAATTAATATTGTGAATTGGACTTTATAATTCGGATACACTACATCAGTTGGTGCAATGTTATGAATGTTAAGAGAACTTGAATTTTAAAGAGTAATTAATTCCGGATGAGCTTTTGATATCAGATGTACAAATTTTAAGTGGGCTTGAGTTAGACCAGACATTGTGATGAATTGATTTGGATATTAAGTCGTGGACTGATTTTTTTTGAATGGATTGAACCGGGCTGAATGGATCTTAGATCGAATGATTATTGGTACCAATGAGATTTGGTACGATGTTGAGATTTGTTGAGTTATACGGATTGATACTTTGGTTTACACATTGTCACGAAGAATATTTTTGTCACGGCTTGAATTGTTATTGGAACTTGGTTGACTACGGGGTTGTTTGTACGATATTTCTCATTGGGATCTGAAGTGAGATTTTCCGGGCACGTTTACTTATTTCGTCTTCTTTCTTTCTACCCTTCTGCGAAGATGACTTGTTTGGGCGTTTATAGAGGGTGATAAAGACTTGGCTATTTAGTTACGTTTGTGATTCTTTCTCGCTAACCAACCACGTAGCTATCACTTGGTGTCTCACTCGATTGAGAATGTCAAGAGGTTTTGTACATTGGGTACACGTTTCTTGTTCACGAGGATTAGTACAAGTTTAAGTAACAAATATGGGGAATTCTACTTCATGATCAAGTTTGGTATATTGGGTTTACTTCTCCATGTAGTCACTACATTAGCCGACGGAATGATTGAATGATGTGTTTACCAAAGTATTTATTGAATGGTTGATGATGTTGATGATGTTGGATAATGAATCGTTGATGAACCGCTGCATATTCCCCTAAAATAGACATTCACAGAAACCAAAGTTGTCATTACATATTCAAGTCGACATTGCTTACGGTTTTGTCTTGATTTTGTAATATCCCGAAAGAATCTATTTCTCGGTTTAAATCATAGACTTTAAAATCCGTGACAATGGAAACATCCGTAATTTTAAAGTGCATTTCGGATCTATCTTACGGTTTATTCTTGGTTTTGTAAAATCCTGCGAAAGAATCTATTTACGGTTTAAACCATAGAGTTGTAAAATCCGTAATGATGGAACCATCATGGAGAAAAGGAAGGTGTATTTCGAATCTTTTATGATCTTTGGTGCTACGGTTTACCTTGAAAGAAGGGATAAAAGGTGTACTTCATGAATTGGGTGTGTGTTTGGGTTGTCTTCATGGCAGTTTGGTTATTACTTGGTTTAGCGGGGTTATGTGCTTATACCATGGTCGGGATGAAACCATTATCAAATTTCACTTTTAAAATCAAAGGAGGCTAGAGTTGAGCTTTTAACCAGAAGATGTGACAACGGAGTTAATTCACTATTATTTATTTGAGGTTGAAGTGAATTATCACGGGCAAGTGTACTTAGTATCTGAAGGTATCGGGGAAGGCTGGATGAAGATTCTTCGAGATCATTGTTCGAGCTTATTATCAAAAACGAAGACTTGGAAATCTAGTTATTGTTGGGTGTCTTTTACCTTTTCTTTTTACCACTTGGGGAATTGGGCTCATACCACTACAAAATAACTATCACTTTAAGGAGTTACATTGTAGTGCTCGATGTCACATTCAATTGTGGATTTTCAAGAGGTAATGTCGTTTATACTTGATGGTTGGTTGGTTGAAGAGTATAGAGTACATAGAGTACTTAGAGATGCTAATGGAAATCGGCACCGCTCTTTGTTACATATGTGCAAGTATAAGTCACGAGTTCGGGTTAGTTTTCTTTAGGGTCAAATTCATCATATTGGGTTATCTCCATCAACTGTCACTACAAAGAGACTACTGAATGATAATGGTGATATTTACATGTTTTGCCAAGAGATGATGAAAAGAGAGAGATTATGACGTCTGTTCACATCAGTTCAGGCCTCGTACTTCAACTTTATGACGTATGAACACAACAGTTCATGCCTCGTACTCTAAAGAAAAGAAAAGTGTGCGTTTGGTGCACTTTATCTTGAAGAAGAGAAATCTTCTTATGACGTATGAACACTTCATTCATACCTCGTACTCTAAAGAAAAGAAAAGTGTGCGCTTGATTAGCTTTTATCTTACGAAAAAGAGAAATATTCTTATTATGACCATTTTCATCAACATGCTTCATACTTTTTCCATGCGCTTGGTCATTAAGTAAACGGACTACCATGATTGTTTTCTTATTCCACTTGCTCAACTATAATGACGATGGCGACATCATGTGCTAATTTTATGGGGAGAAGTGAATAGAATACATTTGGATGATAATCACTTGTTTAATCAAGAATGGCATCTCCGTATGCAATTCTTGAGGGGAGAAAAAGTGTGATAATCTTGCATGGTTGATTTATATCACGAGAATATATGGTCAAACGGCTCTAACTCATGTAAGAACCGAGCTTCTTATCGGATCATCTTTACATGGAGTTTCTTCTTAGAGTCGTTGGTTGACATCTTCACTCGGATTGATGAGTTTATCGACAAATTGCTTCCGGTTAATGCTTCACGTATACATCAACATGATGATTCTAAACAATCTCTTTGTTCTTGTTTGATGTGATTGGTAGTTTGGTGTTAGCATCTTGTGTGTTCGTTGCGGCCTGATTGCTGATTTCCTTGATAAACATCTTTCTGTTCTTGTTTGATTGGGAGGGATTTTAGTTAAGGGGATTTGCAAGATGTAAGTTAATTGGGATGCCTTTTGGTGTGTTAAAGATGTTAACTATCTATTCCCCAACTGGACAATCTTGAAGAAGGTCGAGTCTACAGTCGGTTCTACATTTTCTGCTATATGTTAGAAGACTAAAGACGAGTTGCATTTGATTATCCAAATACTTCTTCTTAATCTAGGTATTTATCAAACAGATTGTCGGTTTAGGGGAGAGCACTAATTGGGGGAGAGTGAAATGTCTGATTTAATCCCCAATTAGTCTTGCTTACATTTTGCAGCAAGTTGATTCTCACAGATACATATGTGTTAATAAGGTTCTTCTCTAATGATTTCTAGTACATGGACTTATAGTGTATTGCTGATTCTGAAGCATCAAAACCAGCAAGGGGGAAAGAGATAAACACAAAGCGAGTAAACTTGATGAACTTAATTCTTCTAAGTGATTGAAGATATCCCAGGAAGACATAGGTCATGACCGCAGAGAAACTAAAGGTTTTACTCATCAAGGCTTTTTGTGTTATTATTCCAACGACGTGGGGGAAGTGATGTAAATGAAAGTTTCAGAAGATAAAATAGGTACCTTTGGTGTGTGATGATCTCGATGTTATCGCAATCATCGGGGAGAAAATTGTGTACATTAGGGGCTCCATTTGTCTCACTTGAGGCTTAATCGATGATTCGAGATATATAATCACTTATTCGGAGTTGACATCATGAGATTGTCATCCGCAGATAATCGATGATTCGGCCTGCTTTTCAATGTTATCACTTCTCTTTGGGGAATGTGTACTTGGGTCCTTGAGCTTCATACACGATCATCGGGAAGAAAGCCATTGTTTACCACAAACATTGGGAGGTTTTTCTCTCCGGGCATGATGTGTATTCGGGAGAGTTCTTGGATATTGGTGTACCGGGTTCTTGAGCTTCATACACGCTCATCGGGGAAGAAAAATGTGAACATGGGAAGGTGTTCTTCATTCCCTCATGAAGTGTATTCGGAGAGTTCTTGAGCATTATACTAAGAGGCGGACCGCATTATTTCAACTACACGGGAAGTGTTATCTTGACACCTTTTGGAATGGATCGTTTCAAACTTGAAAGTGGAAAGGAAATTTGAGAAGATTATTTAAATGTGGGATGATACGTTCTTTGTTGTTCTATTGGATGATATAGCCTCGAGCGAAGAATCACGGTGATTATTCTTAAAAGGAGCGGTGGGTTTATGATAATGGTGTGCTTCTTTGTGCACACAGCTAAAGCAAGCTTGAAATAGAGCTTGAATCGCTCAACATAAGGATTTTCGGTTTGGGGAAGGCACAAAGTCTCACTTCGATGGTTCAATTTCTCTCATTAGAGAGCCTCGAAAGCTTTGGTGGTGGAAGTTTAAGAGATGATGAATTCTATCTTCTGACGTCTTTGCTCGATTTCATTATCTCGTACTCGTATCATCATCCTCTTAATCTATATCATCTACTCTATCTTGTAAATATTTATTAAAACAAAATACAAAAATAGAAAACCAAAAAAAAACAAAATAGAAAAATATAAAATCAACAAAAGCCCATAAAATCGAAAAATTGAAAAATACCAAAAATATGTTTTCAAGACATGTCTTCGGTATCGATAACATCTACGGTCTTAGAAATGTCATTCAATAATGGCACGGACTTTAGATGAAGTTCGACGAGGAGGTGTAAATATTTCTTTCTAAACATGTCTCAAAATATGGCTTCTGATTATTTGGAATTGTAACCCGGGCTTCATATAATGGCTTGCAGTTATTTCAGACTGTAACCCGTGCTTAACTATGGTTTGCTATTATTTCAGATAGCAACCCGTTCTTCAAAGAGGAAAGTGCTGCGCTAAACCAATTTTCAAAATATTTCGTGCACTTATCCAAAAACAAAATGAGGAAAGTATGTCGAAGGACTACTGTTCCCACACGAATGTTTTTCCGTCTAAAAATTCTCCAGAAAAATATTTGTTGTATTTCAAAATGGTGGAAAATGAGTTGCTTGAAAATCAATCGGAATCGAGTTTTCAGATTAATTGAAAACTCAATCAATGACTCTGATACTTTCAAACTTTTCAAAAATGAGTCATTGATTGAGGGAGAATGTTTTCAAATCTATATCATCTAACGGACTTTCTTAATTATCCTCGTTTTAATTGAAAATGATATTTGCACGTAATAGAAGGACTAGGAATTTAGGATATGATTGTTAGGATTAGATGATTAGAGTTTGATGAACACATAAATTCCCATACCTTTATATGATCGATTGATATGTTGAATTAACTTTTATTAGTCGATTCTTTGTTTGGGTGATGTCGACCACCATATATCTGTATGTGTGTTCACTAACGTGTCACGGTATATTGGTATATAAGAATGTTCGATCCGGATCCCACTATTGATGATGATTGGATGCGAAAGGAAAGGGCAACTATATCTTGGGTCGACAAATGAAGAAAGCGGAGCTTAATTTGACTTCAATGGAGAGTTGGCATGAAATGCAACGTAAGAGGTCTCATTGCATCGGCGAGATGGTTTTCTTCGACAAGTGAAGAAACGGAGCTTAATTGACCTCGGTTGGCATTAAAATGCAGCGTAAGAAGTCTCACCGCATCGTGACGGTTTTCTTCAAGCCCTACGGCAACAACATAAGCTTCTCAACCACCTAACGTATCTTTGTGCGGGACAATTGTTATGATACCATTTTTTTAAACAATTTTTAATAATGTTGTTTTGAAAATGGAAAATATTGTTTTGAAAATAAATTGGACTTAATTTGTAAAATCACGGACTTCATCTTTAAACATAAGTCACCGATCAACGACTCGGTCATTGATTGAGGGAGAGATGATTTCAAATAAAATATTTTCAAGCGATATTTCATCAAAAGTCCGATTTATACGAAATAAAGTGGTGATCTAAAGATTTAATGTTATGTCATGGTATGATTTTCTTTAAAAATCAAGGTCTTTCAAAATGAAATGTTTTCTGTTCTTGTTTGATTGTGAAATTGTTTTATTTTACTTAAAGATCTCTTAAAACAATCATACCTGACACTAACAATCTTTAATGTCTTAAAATGGTCCTTATCTGTCATTTTTCTAATCAAATCTTGCCACGTCTTTCTCCAAAATTTTTCTAAAAGATTTAAATCAATTGGGATCACAAATCTCAAATGGCTTGAAATTTTTGATCGGGGAGAGATCGTGATTTAAATCTCAAATCTGCTTTTAATGGAATTGGTTTAGTCCTTCAAAGGCACTCCTGCCTCCATGTGCCAAACGATTTCAATATACATAATGCACATGTTGAGGGGCATTTATCAAAAACTAGATGAGTTTTAAATCGGCACATTTTCTCCCATGTTTTCTAAACCTTATTAAATCACTTGGGATCCAAAATCTCAAAGGTTTTATATTTTTGATCGGGAGAATTTGTGATTTAATAATGAAATTTGATAAAAGTTATCATTTGATTCAATTGTGCATCTGCTCTCTCATATGTGCTAAGCGCTTTCGAATCTCGAGCACATATTGAGGGGAAGCGAATGGTTTCTTAAATGGCTTTGTGTTCGTGGATGTGCTTCAAAGAACTCTTGCCTCTATGTGTTAAAACGATTTCTCTTATCCTATGCACATATTGAGGGAGAATTTACCAAGAAAATCAAATGGCTTTTCTATGAAAATTGTGATCAAATAAAATATTTCAAAGTCCTCTTGCCTCCATGTGCTAAACAATTTCTAAATCATATGCACATGTTGAGGGAGGTTTTCTAAATGATCAAAACTATTAAGGTACAAAATGCTTTGATCTCGTATCACAAGTACCTTGATTGTTTTTCCAAATGATTTTTCAATTGGTTTCAAGAAGAAAAGAACAATACCAAAAGACCGACCAATTTACTTTATGCATGGTGTTATAAGGATGGTTAGGTTAGGTATTCGTTCCACGATCCCGCCAGAGCCGGAGGATCTTCGAGGACAATCCACTAGATAGTGTAGAGTCCTTAGGAATATTGAAAAAGGAGAAAAATGAGAATTTGGGAAGAGTCCGGTGAGATAGAACTAATCTTGGAATAAACCCAACAAGGTTCTAGTAATGAAGTCTAGGTAAGCTTGAAGGGTTGAAGAATAAAAAGAATTGAATGTGAAAAGGGTGAAAAGAAATAGCCCTCCAATAATTCAACCTTAGGGCGTAAACCGGTTCAATACATATGCTACTTGGTGGTTACTAAGGTAACACCGGTATTGAAGACAAGACTTCATGGACCCGATGTCGCACTGCACTAAACTTCCCAAGCTACTCAAGTTCCTCTTAAAAGGGCTTGTTTCATTCTCACGGGGAACCGACATTATCTATCGACTTTCTCTTAGAGATTGTTGATATTGAAGAAGGAGACCCTCTCCCTAGTCTCCAGCATAGGAACCAAATGTGCACATTGAGTCTAGAGCCAAGAGATTATCCATAATATCTCATTAGGACACTATTCTTGAAGACTTGATGTTTCACACAATGTGGAAAGTGAGAATATATTAAGAGTCCTACGCATTATCCTTGTGGTATTGCCAGAACATCCGAGTGATATGTAAAAATATTCACAATGAAGATGGAAAGCGTTCTAGAGCCAACATCAAACAAGCTCTTGGTATGTGGCATGTGAGATCTTTCATAAGATCAAGCTTGTGACAACTGGATAGAATTAATGGGGCGATTCACTTGTGAATCAACCTTGGTCCAGGATTGGAATTGACGAATACTTTTGGAAAAACCGTTCGATGTGCAAACCTTCTTTTCTCTAGCACGTCAAATGTGTATTCATATTTCAAACTCAAAAAGTATATCTGATTGAAAAAATACTTTTGGAAAAACCGTTCGATGTGCAAATCTTCTTTTCTCTAGCACATCGAATATGTATTCTCTTTCAAATACAAAAGGTATTTTTAATTGAAAATTGATCTTTCTCATAAAACCTTCGTTGTATTTCAAAACTCTTTCTTCTAAGTAATACGCGATTGTTTTTCAAATCATTTCTCATCGATCGGTGAATCTCAATTATTTGGTTCACTCACTCCGTGTTGTCTTCTTTGAGGCGTTCGGTTTGAGAACGGCTAGAAACGGTGCTAAACCCCGTCAAGGAGATTCTTAGGAATCCTACGATCACAGGCGTGCTTATGCGATCAGCGGGAACCGTGGGCGTGTACCTCAATTCAACGAAGTGATCAAAGACACTTCGTGTGTTTTATTGCTAATTGTTGTTTGCGGTACATTTGACGGTTGCGGTGATCGTAATGAGGAGTCAATCCAAAGCCGCATGCTCACAAAGATCCACTCTTAATTGAAGAAATCATGACCGGTGCATATATACGTAACCCGCTCGGATATTTCTTATACTATGTTCTCCCATGCTAAAATATCTTGAACCAAGAAAGCTTCCGCTACTCGATGGAAAGATGTCATGATTCAAAAGTGTGAGCATGTCAGTCCAAAAGTCACAACTTCACATGAAGGCAACACAACTATGGATGATCCAGAAAGATTTGCTGTGGCTGATGATCTCAAAGAAAGCTCGAAAATCATCAAAGATGTGGATCAGTTAAAGGCCTCCACTAAAAGTATAAATCAATGCGGACTTTAAAGAATCGCTACTAATGCACAAAGATTGCGGA
Source organism: Chrysanthemum lavandulifolium (assembly GCA_022545495.1). NCBI lineage: Eukaryota > Viridiplantae > Streptophyta > Magnoliopsida > Asterales > Asteraceae > Chrysanthemum > Chrysanthemum lavandulifolium. The sequence continues at coordinate 195,831,695 of CM040246.1, forward strand.
ACTTGAAGATTTGAAGTCTACGAGCTCGAGAACTAAAGACAAAGAAAGAATGCTAGGATTCAAAATGTATTTCATGGGGTGACCTCCCTTAGGGGGAGATTGTTAGGAATTGGAAATTCCATGTTAAAGTGTCGGTCACCCCAATTATAGTCTAGCATATGTTAGCTCGTAGACTTGTAGTTATTTATGTTATTTAGTAGTTAATTCGTTAATTAGTAGCGTAGAATAGTTTAGTGCAACACCGTGGAAGAAGGACGGGTCTTTACCCACTGTATACCTGATCCACAGGCCGTCAGGAGGTCGTGTAGGTTGTAAACTATAAATACCCCTTCTATTCATGGAAGGGGTGTGGCTTGGAAATCTAACATTTTACATTTTATTGAACCAACTCTCTACCAAGAACACCATCTCTCTACTTTCTCTCTCTAAAATGGCTATCATGTATTTTGATCATCCTAGACCACCCGAATCATCAAACACAATAATATTATCGATCCTACAGTAGCATATGAATTGAACCCGGTTTCTGCCCTAAGGTTGAATTATTGGAGGGCTATTTGTTTTCACCCTTTTCACATTCATTTCTTTTCATTCTTCAACCCTTCAAGCTTACCGAGACTTCATAACTAGAACCTTGTTGGGTTTATTCCAGTTCTAGCTCTATCTCGATCCGCACTCTTCCCATATCTCACTTTTCTCCTTTTTTCATCATACCTAAGGACTCTACACTATCTAGTGGATTGTCCTGGTAGATCCCTCCGCTCTGGCGGATCGTGGGACGAATACCTAACCTAACCATCCTTATAACACAATGCATAAAGTAAATTGGTCGGTCTTATGGTATAGTTCATTCTTCCTCGAAACCAATTGAAAAATCATTTGGAAAATCCAATCAAGGTACTTGTGATATAAAATCAAAACATTTTGTACCTTGATTGTTTTTTATCTTTTAGAAATGCTCCCCCTCAACATGTGCATATGATTTTGAAATTGTTTGGCACATGGAGGCAAGAGTTCTTTGAAACAAATTCTTGATCACAATTTCGTAAGAAAAAGCTATTTGATTTTCTTGGTAAAATTCTCCCTCTCAATATGTGCGTAGGATATTTGAGATCATTTTATCACATAGAGGAAAGAGTTCATTTGAAGTACATCCACGATCACAAAATCCATTAAGAAACCATTTAAAACTCAATCAAGGTACTTTATATTAAAACATAAAAGCCTTTATACCTCGATAGTTTATTTTCATTTGAAATGCTCCCCCTCAATATGTGCTTCGAGATTCGAAAGCGTTTAGCACATATGAGAGAAGCAACCTACACATTGAATCAAATCGATCATCTTTTATCAAATTTCATTATTAAATCACAAATTCTCCCAGATCAAAAATATCAAACCCTTTGAGATTTTGGATCCCAAGTGATTTAATTAGGTTTAGACAACATGGGAGAACTTGTGGCATTGTTTAAATACTCTTATGGTTTTGGTAAAATGCTCCTCCACAATCATGTGCATTATGTATTTGAAATCGTTTGGCACATGAAGGAAGGAGTGCTTTTGAAACAATTGCCCTTTTAAAACCGATTTGAGATTTAAATCACGATCTCTCCCCTGATCAAGAATTTCAATCCAATTGAGATTTTGGATCCCGATTGATTTAGATCATTTAGAAAATTTTAGGGAAATACGTGGCAAGATTTAATTTTGAAAGATGACAGATAGGAACAGATTTAGACATTAAAGATTGTTAGTGTCAGGTATGATAGTTTTTAAGAGATCTTTTATGTAAAACAAAACAATTTCACAATCAAACAAGAACAGAAAATTTTCATTTTGAAAGATCTTTGAGTTTTAAAGAAAAATCATACCATGACATAACATTAAATCTTTAGATCACCACTTTATTTTGTACAAATGGACTTGATAGATGAAATATCGTTTGAAAATATTTAATTTGAAATCACTTAAGATTTGACAAAATTAAGTCCGATTGATTTCAAAACTTTGAATCCGATTTATTTTCAAAACAACATTTTTCCATTTTCAAAAACAATATTTTTCAAAGTTTTAGAAAAGTGGTATTATCACTATTATCCCTGCACAAAGATACGTTAGGTGGTTGAGCCGCTTTTGTTGTTGTTGCTGTAGGGTTTGGAAGAAAACCATCTGCTGATGCAGTGAGACTTCTTTTGTTGCATTTGTCATGCCAACTCTTCATAGAGGTCCAATTAAGCTCTGTTTCTTCATTTGATGATGAAGAAAACCATCTGCTGATACAGTGAGACCTCTTACGTTGCATTTTTTCATGCCAACTTTCCATAGAAGTCAAATTAAGCTCCGTTTCTTCATTTGTCAACCCAAGATATAGTTACCCTTTCCTTTCGGCATCCAATCATATGCATTTGTGCGATCCGGATCGGGAACATTCTTTTAAACCATGTCATCTGCATACGTTAGTAGAACATATAGACATATATGGTGGTCGACAACACCCAAACAACAATCGACTAATCAAAGTCAATACAACATATCAATCAGATCTTAAAAGGTATGAGAATAATGTGTTCCTCAAACTCTAATCATCTAATCCTAACAATCATATCCTAGGCACATAGTCCTTCAACGTAGGTTAACATGTTTTACATTTAAGTATATAGGATTATTAGATAAGTCCGTTAGAAGATATAGATTTGAGAACATTCTCCCCCTTAATCAATGGCTCATTTTCTGAAAATTTTAAAAGCGCTGAATTCATTGATTGAGTTTGCAAATTTTATAAAAAACTCTGAATCTGATTGTTTTAAAGCAACTCATTTACCACCATTTTGTTAAAACACCAAATATTTTTCTGAAGAATTTTTAGACGGAAAAACATTTGTGTAGGAACAGCAGTCCTTCGACATACTTTCCTCAAATTGTTTTAGGATAAGTGCACGATATTTTTGAAATTTTGTTTAGTGCAACACTTTCCTTTCTTGAAGATCGGGTTGCTATCGAAAAATAGCAAACCATAGTTTTAAGCACGGGTTACGATCTGAAGTAATCGCAAGCCATTTTGAAGCTGATTACGATCAAATAATCGTAAGCCATATTTTGAGACATGTTTAGAAAAGAATATTTACACCTCTGCTCGAACTTCATCTATGGTCCCGTGCCATTATTGAATGACATTTCTAAGACCGTAGATGTTATCGATACCGAAGACATGTCTAGAAAACAATATTTTGGAATTTTCAAATTTTCGATTTTTATGGGTTTTGAAGGTTTTATATTTTTCTATTTTCTTTTGTTGGTTTTATATTTTTGTATTTTGTTTTGATAAATATTCTGATAGAATAGATGATATAGTTTAAGAAGATGATGATCTGATGTACCGAGATAAGGATATCGAGCAACCCGTTGTAGAAAATAGAAGTCATCATCTCTAAACATTCACCACCAAAGCATCCGAGGCTTGAATGAGCGATAGAACATGAGCCTTTGAGAAGCAGAGACTTTGGCGACTTCCCCAAACCGAAAATCCTTTAGGCGAAAGATTCAAAGCTTTCTTTCAAGCTTCCATTAGCGTGTGTACAAAGAAGCATACCATTATCATCGATCCTGCTGCTCCTTTTAAGAATAATCACCGTGATTCTTCGTTCGAGGTTATATCATCCAATAGAACAACAACAACGTATCATCCCACATTCAAATAATCTTCTCAAATTCCTTTACCACTGAAGTCTCAAGCAATCCATTCCAAAAGGTGTCAAGAGAACAATTCCCCAGTAGTTGAATTGATGCGATCGGTCTCTTTGTATAATGCTCAAGAACTCTCCGAATACACATCATGAGGGAATGAAAACACCTCCCATGTTCACATTTTCTTCCCCGATGATCGTATATGAAGCTCAAGAACCAAGTACACCAATACCCAAGAGCTCTCCGAATACACATCATGAGGGAATGAAAATACCTACCCAATGTTCACATTTTTCTTCCACGATGATTGTGTATGAAGCTCAAGAACCAAGTACACACATTCCCAAAGAAAGAATAACCGATAACATTGAAGAAGCGGGCGAATCACCGATTATCTCTGCGGATGACAATCTCTGCGGATGTCAACTACGAAATAAGTGATTATATCTCTGAATCACTGATTAAGCACTCAAGTGAGACAACTGAGCATCCCCAATGTACACAATCTCTCTACATTTCTTTATCCTCAAACCTGTTTAATTCTCCATTCCTTATCCTCTATAACTGTTTAATTCTTCATCTCTTATCCCTCTTATCCGTTTAATTCTCTATGTTATGGTATTTGACATGTTCTGGTGTGGAGGTCCATTTAACGGTGGAAATTGTCGTGATGTACCAATGTGAGTTTAGGAGACAAGTTTGTCGGTAATCCCGATCCCATTTCAAATAATGAAACACCGATTTTCCTACCTACCTCCACATTGTCTACGAATCCTACTCATGCGAGTTTTGTGGGAATGATTCTCATTACGGTTTTGATTGTCCACCACGGGTTCCGCTTGTCTATGAGTCGGAACCATGTTACAATCGAACTTTGGTGAAAGTTATTCTCCCAATTATCTCATTGTGAGAATTGCGGGGTCCTCATGCGACTTTTGAATGTCAACCGATGAATCAAAATTTTCACAATTCCAATTCTCCGGTTTGACAATTTCCAACCCCACAAGATCCCATCGGTCATCGGACTTCCGAGCCTTCACATCATTTCTATGATTACGACGAGTGTAATCTTCCTCAAAGTTCAAGAAATACGCATTCGAAAGAAACGCAAATGAAAAGAATGGTGTGTAAGCTTGATGAGATGAATATAAGAATCGATATGATGACGATGATGATGAGGATAGTATTCAAATGAAGGAATACTATGATTACGACGAGGAGAGTGTTACTCAATTGAACGATCTTATTTCTCAACTCCTCGGTCTAATGCTATCACACCTATCTTACCTTTTATTGCTTCCAAAGACTCTCTCATAATGGGGGCGAGCCTTCTAGCACTATTCCGTAAATGGAACCGTCTAGTGTTGAGAGCCTTGTCCCAATCCCAGTGAGTCCGAGGATATATCCGATAGTGATTGTGATTTGCCTTTTGTGATTCTCTCGACATTTCGAGGTTACTTCCGGATTTTCTAAAATCCTCTTTTGAATTTCATAATGACTACACTTTTGAGAAAGTAAATCCTCTTTTCGATGAAATGTCCGAGGCCGATCTGAGACCATCACGGAAGTGGTGGAAATTGCTAGCTCTCGAGCACACCACTTGTCCCACCTCATATTCTATCTTATCTCTTCCATCATGTGATGATGACTCTATCCTCATCGATGAGATTCATGATCCAAAATCATGAATTCTCCTTACGATAATGAGGAGTTAGTCATGATCATTATCATAATTCTCCTTCTTTTCTTCACATACGGTGTGACTTCTCCATGTCTTAACTCCTTCGGAGTGAAGACACTATCTTCGACCCGGCATTTTCATGTACCATCGTGAGCCGGGTGCGTCTTTCTCTCAGATATCTCATCGGTGTGGAACTTTCACGTGCTTCAAATGTTTGTCCAAACATCTTGAATGAAAATGGATGGAGATTGTTTCTTCCACTTTGCTTCCCATGAACAAATTAATGCGGGTCGAGTCAAGCTAGCGACTGGGAAATCAAAAACAATGCACACACTATATGGGTTTTCACCCATATTTACGCCTTCTTACCCCTTTCTACCACCTAAGTGTGGGGTGATGCCCACATGTTATATAAATATAAGTTTTCATCTAAAAAAAAAAAAAAAAAAAAATCTTCTTTCTTAAATAATGGCCGTAGTATTTCCCTTTTCGTTCTATGTTTCGGCATAACATGGTACTTTGAATATTGAGGGCAATATTCATTTCTAAGTGTGGGGAATTCTCACAATTTCATATGTTATCTACCCAATTCCCGTTTTGGCCAAAAATTTTTTTGGAGTAAGTGTTTACACTTACTCAATTGGTTATCGATCCGCCATGTCTCGTAAGACAAAAGGATTAGCTAATCCAGAGCAAACGGCTCTTGGTAAAGATTTCTCAAATCCGTTTATATGGCTTGCAATTTGCCCAAAATTGTATGGTATTCACTCACCATATCCTTAAAAGTGAAGAGTTGGCTAGCCCGCAAGATTATGGCTTGTGGTAAAGGCGGTGGAAAAACCATAATTGGTAATCACCACCAAAGATAATTCGATAATTTATCTAAGAGTTGGCTAGTCCGAAGAAAGTACGGCCGGTAAAGACTAATCAAATCCGTTTACCGTGGTGGTTTGCTCAAAATCACATGGTTATCGGTGTACCATGGTTCTTACTTGAACCGAAATATTTGGCTACTCGAGTAATGGCTTTTGGTAAAGAGATTAAAATCCATTATGTTTTCTCAAATCATTGCTAGGGACTAGCAATATCTCGATGTGGGGATTGATGAGTGTGTAAATACTCATAATTTTGTACAATATAAACGCAAAATCATCTGAAAACACTCGAAACACATCAAAATGATCAAAATATCACAAATCGGTGTTTTATGTGTTTTAAATGCAAAATATCAAAATCGGATGAAAAACATATCAAATTTGCAAAATTGCGCTTTAGTCCCCAGTTTCAAAAGTTGTCAAAAATAGTCCCCGAGTCAAAATTTCAAAAGAAAAATCACCAAAGGTCCTTTTAATGTCATAACTTGTCAAATTTATTCCTTTGGTGAAAAATATCAAAAGTTTGAGAAAATTACAAGTTTGGTCCTCCAACTTTGAAAATTGGCAAAAATGGTCCCTGGAAAATCTGAAAATGGCAACTTTGGTCCTTGCATTATTAAACTTTGTCATTTTTAGTCCTTGGAAGTAACTATGTTGAATTGGCAGGATTGGCCCTTTAATTTCAGAATTTACATCTTAAGTCCCTTGTCATTAATACCCTTATAACACCCTTTTTGGCCTGCCTACCCCATTGTGACCCCTGTCACAATACATTTTGGACCCCCTGCCTTTTAATAATCCATCCCAGTCAACCAAATGGTCAAATCCCCACTTGCCCGCCTTTTTCTCATCCTTCCCAACTGCTCTCTGCAACAATCAACATATCCATTCCCCCCTCCTCAACATATTATCACCCTTGTCTCCTCCACCTCACCTAAACTACAAAAACCATTAAATGCTCATTCTTCCCCCCTCACTCAACCCTACACCTGTTAAAACCCACTTTGGCGCCAAAATGAATCAAACGGCTAGAAATGCTCCAAGTCATCCAAATGCTATTATTATTGGTGGGAAGTGCTCAGAACATGGAAAAGAAGGAGATGGGAGTATAAAAGAAGCAAAAGAGAGAGAAGAAAAGGGTAGCTAGTTTTATTTTTTTTTCTTTTAAATGTCGTTTTTTATTTAAATGTTTTAATTTAAGTCAAATGTTGTAATCATCAGTTTTTATGTATTAATTTTAAGCTAAGAAAGCTTTGTAAGGTGTTTTGGAACAATCAATCCAAGTTTTATTTATGTTCAAAGTTTAAAGTTTCTTGTGAAGATTTTCCATTTCATAGTCTCGATTCTAAAGCTTTATATAGTTTGTTTCTCAGCTCCTATTAGCATATTTAAGCTTATCAAAGTTTTTGTAAGCCTAAAAATCGATTTCAAACAATTTTCACTTAGGGTCAACAAAGTCAACGAGGAGCTCAACTTGTTTCCGACTTCTATTTACATTATTAGAAGGTCACAAAAGCTTGTATGAGCTTTTGTGAGTCATTAATTGCTCACTCTTGTCCTTAATTGCATTTCCTTAAGTTTGGTCATCAAAAGTCAAGAAAAGTCAACTGGGTCAAAATGGAAAGTCAAACATAATCTTTGGTTAAAGTCTCGATTGGAGTAAGTTTTGAGGTAAGTTTAAGCTTAGTTTGTGCATTACATTTGAGTTTTGGTCAAGTTCTCTTTAAATTTCAGTTCACATATGATTTTGAGTTTTAAAGGACTGCTTGGTTTAAGCTTATTTGAGGTCAAAACCCATTTTTACCACTTTGACTCTCAAAGTCAAAGTGGTTCAAGGTTTAAGCAAGTTTTAAAGTTGAGTTTAGCCTAGTTTACAATGTTTGCAAAGTTTGGTTTATAAAAGCTCATTCTGCTTTCTTCATCAAAAAAACAAATGACCATAGTCATTGTTTGAACACCTTTTCCAAGCTTATTTTTGATCTAAAACTTTTCCAAACTACTTTTCTTGCATTTTGACATACCCTTCTCAATATGCCTTTAGCTCATTTGCCCCTAGGATAGCTTAGATTAGCTTAAAATTGCTCTAAAAATTTGTCCAAAATCCACCTCAGGATCTGTTTCAGTCCACTGTTGCAGCAGCCCATTTGCAGCCTAACTTAGAGCTTATTTCCCTTTTGCCTTAGCTTATTTAGGACCCCTTTGTGCTTATTAGGTGACATAGATTAGGTGTACCAGTTTTTAGCTTATTTTATGCTTATTTAGTGCTTATATAGCTTGTTAGAATAGCTTATCATCTCATTGTAGGTTCATGTTTCATGATAGTTTAGGATTCCCAAACTGCTTATTGCTCCCCTATTTAGTGCTTATATCCTGTACTCTAGCTTATCTTGATTCCCTTTTATATGTTTTAGCTTATTCCCATTTTTCCAAGTGCTTATGTTATCCTTTTATGCTTAAAATCGCCTAAGGGTGTTTGTTTCACGCTTACATCTGCCATCGATGGAAATAAGCGGTTGAAACTGCTTATTCCAAGTTTTTGTAAAAGTTTTTCACAAAAATGCTTATTTTGATCTTATAGTTTGGTTGCAAAAAGAAAAGTTAAAAAAAAAAAAATTTTGCAAAAGGTACCACAGATTCAACACGGGACCTCTTGCTCAAACACACAACATCACGCTCAACACCAACTGCCCTAGGGTCTTTGTTCAGTTCATATTTGCACCATTTAATACTTAACTACCAAAACAGTTTTTAAGCTTGTTTGCTTATTTGCTTTTTATTAGCTTATTTCCTTAAGTAGTGCCTACCTTTTTTATTTTTCTTAAAATCAGTAGGATTAGAAGTATTTTCTGTGAAATTTTCAGATTTTTCCAAAATCATTTAGTATTTTTAATTATTAAATTAGATTAAAGTAGTTTTTAATTCATAATAAATAATGTAAAACTCGAAAAAATACCCGGCTTTTTCCTAAAATTTTCTTTTGTCATATAGTACGTAAGAAAATTAGTTTTATACTCGTAGGCCTTTTATTTCACAAATTTTACATTTTATCTTGCGCTCCAGCGTAATTTTCGTACATAACGTCGCGTTTCAGTTTAAATAACGTTTTAGACATTTTAAGTTTACGTTTTAGTTAATATAGTTTATTTAAGTTATTTTATTTTATAAATATCGTAACGTTCATCATTGTAAAAATAGTGATAGCGTTTATTTAATATCTTTTATCTTTTAATTTTCTTAATTTGTATTTAAGTCGCTTTGATTTATAATCTTTTCAAGAGTGTAATATTCCATCCAAATCCTTTCTTGATCGCTATCATTAGTGATCATTCTATCGTCTGAATCAGTGTTTGCACACCATTGAGTCTCCGTGGGACATAACGACCCGGGAATTCATTGTATTCTCTGATCTTAATTGTATTTGTGTTTAAGCTGTTTTAAGTCTTTTTGACTTGACGGTTTAGCACAGATCAGATATCTTCAATCACTTAGAAGAATTAAATTCATCAAGTTTACTCGCGTTTAGATGCTTGTCTCCTTGCCCCTTTCTGGTTTTGTTACTTCAGAATCAGCAACAAATAATAAGCCCGTATACTAGAAATTTGTTAAGAAGAACATCATAAGCTCAGATGTATCTGTGAGAATCAACTTGCTAAAGAATATGAGCAAGTCTAATTGGGGATTAGATTTGGCTTTTCAATCTCCCCCAATTAGTGCTCTCCCCTAAACGGATGAAGATATTCAAGTGTTCTCCTCGGCCGGATTAAGAAGAAGTGTTTAGATCATCAAATGCAATTGTCTTTAGTCTTCTAACATGTAGTAGAAAATGTAGAATGGTATCAGACTTGACCTTCTTCAAGATTGTCCGAATGGGAAATAGACAGTTAACATCTTCTTCACACCAAAGGCATTCCGTTAACTTTTAAATAGCAAATCCCTTAATTAAAATCCTCCCAATCAATCAAGAATGAAAGATGTTCATCAAGAAAATTAGCACTCACCGTAATGAACACACGAAATGGTAATACCAAGCAAACAATCACGTCAAACAAGAACGAAAGGTTGTTCGAATCATCATGTTGATGCACGTGAAGCATTAACCGAAGCACTTGTCTTTAAACTCATCCGCCCGTGAAGACGTCAACCAACGGCTCTTAGAAGAAACTCCATGTAACGATGACCCGATAAGAAGAAGCTCGGTTCTTACATGAGTTAGGAGCCGTTTGACCATTTATTCTCTAATATCAATCAACCATGCAAAAATTCACACTTCTTCTCCCCTCAAGAATTGAATACGGAGATGCCATTCTTGATTAAGTAAGTGAATATCATCTAAAAGTATTCTATTCATACTTCTCCCATAAAATTTAGCACATGATGTCGCCATCGTCATTATAGTTGAGCAAGTGGAATAAGAAAACAATCAACATGAGTCTGGTTCACTTGATAATTGAAAGCGCATGGAAAAAGCATGAAGCATGTTGACGAGAATGGTCATAAATAAGAAGATTTCTCTTCTTCAGAAGATAAATTGCACTGAAGCGTACACATTTCTTTTCTTTAGAGTACGAGGCTTGAACTGTTGTGTTCAAACGTCATAAGAAGATTTATCTTCTTTAGAAGATAAAGCGCACTGAAACGTACACTTTTCTTTTCTTTAGAGTACGAGGCTTGAACTTTTGTGTTCAAACGTTATAATCTCTCTTTTCGACTCTCTTGGCAAAACATGTAATCAACCCCATTATCATTCAAGAGGCTCTTTGTCGTGACGGTGATGGAGAAACCCAATATGATGAATTTGACCCTAAGTAAACTAACCCGAACTCGTGACTTAAACTTGCACATATGTAACAAAGAGCGGTCGAGACTTCATCCTCTATTGAATCTCTAAGTACTCTATACTCTTCATCCAACCAACCATCAAGTATAAGGCGTAAATCACCTCTTGAAAATCCACAATTGAATGTGACCTTTGAGCACTACAACGTAACTCCTTAAAGTGATAGTTATTTTGTGGTGGTAAGAGCCCAATTCCCCAAGTGGTAAAAGAAAAGGAAAAAGTCACCCAACAATAACTAGATTTCCATGTCTTCGCTTTTTGATAATAAGCTCGAACAAGGATCTTGAAGAATCTTCATCCAACCATCCCCGATACCTTCAGATACAAAGTACACTTGCCCGTGATATTTCACTTCAACCTCCAATAAATAATACTGAATTAACCCCGTTGTCACATCTTGTTAAAAGCTCAAATCTAGCCTCCTTTGACCTTAAAAGTGAACTTTGATAATGGTTTCATCCCGACCATGGTTAAAAGCACGTAACCCCGTAAAACCATGTAATAGCCAAATTGCCATGAGGACAATCCAAACAAACACCCAATTCTTGAAGTACACCCTTTTATCCTTTCTTCGAAGTAGAAACCGTAGCACCAGCATTAGATAAGATCCCGAAATACGCTTTCCTTTCTCCAGGTTGGTTTCGTCATTACGGGATTTTACAACTCTATGGTTTAAACCGAGAAATAGTTTCTTTCGTGGGATTTTAACAAAACCAAGAATAAACCGTAAGATAGATCCGGAAATGCACTTTACTTACACCGGAATGATACCATTGTCACGGGATTTTACAAGTCTATGATTTAAACCGAGAAATAGATTCTTTCGCGGGATTTTACAAAATCAAGACTAAACCGTAAACAATGTCAGCATGAATGTGTTATGACGACATTGGTTTCAGTGAATATCTGTTTTAGGGGAACATGCAGCGGATCATCAACGGTTCAATCTCCAACATCAATAATATCATCAACCATCCAATAAACACTTTGGTGAACACATCATTCACACATTCTGTCAGCTAATGTTGTGACCTCCTGGTGAAGTAAACCCGATATGCCAAACTTGATCATGAAGTGAACTTCCCCATATTTGTTACTTAAACTTGTATTAATCCTTTTGAAGAAGAAACGGTGTACCCAATGTACAAAACCTCTTGACAAATCCTCAACTGCGTGAGACACCGAAGTGATAGCTATGTTTTGGGTTAAACGAGAAAGAATCACAACCGTACCTAAAAAGCCAAGTCTTTATCACACTCAATAAACGCCCAAACAAGTCATCTTCGCGGAAGGGTAGAAAGAAAGAAGATGAGATAAGTAAACGCGCCCGGAAAAACCTCACTTCAAATCCCAATGAGAAATATCGTACAAACAACCCCGTAGTCAACCTTGTTCAATTATTAATTCAAGCCGAGAAAGAATATTATCCGTGAAAATGTATATACCAAATTATCAATCACAACACACAACAAATCTCATCATCATATTAAATCTTAGTATCATATCAAATCTCTTGACCCAACGAATCTCATAAGCTCCATATCATCAAATCACGAATTTGTCAAATCTCATCAACAAATCATATCATCGAAATGCATGATCAAATCACTCAATCACTTCTCACGTCTCAAATCAAATCTCATAATATATCAACTATCTCAAAAGTCATTCAATCTAACTTGTGAAAGTCAACAATCCGGCCCAAGCAATTAACACACGATTAAATATTTCTTGATATCACATTGGCTTAATATCATCCGGCCAAATATACAAAACATGTGAAAGTTAACCATGCACTTGTCCCGAACACTATATCACACGAGATGTACACAAGCCTGTCCATAAACTTGTCCAGCCCATTGTAAAATCATATAACCAGCTCGCATATCACCAACCTCTTGTGGATAATCAAGCCAAGTGAGTCCATAATTCAACAAATTATAATCACGAATTAATGAAGAGGCCCGAAGTCCAGTTGTGCCCATCTAACAGCCCACGTAGCAATGAATACCCGATCCACATGTTTTATACCTAATTGCTCGGATATAAAACACACCCTATCACACACTTAACCCTAATAACACTCTTCAAATAAAACCTAATATCACAATATATCCGCCTCCTTTATCCTGCTTCTCATCAAAATGCAACATCAAGCAAAACCAAACCTGTTTATTCTTATCACATATCATCCCTAATACCAATAACGAAACCCTAATATTATTCTCAGCTTTTTGTCCGCCTCCTTCAATTTTCAGATCATAGTTGAACAAAACCATACGCCTTTCCATATACTTGCTTTCCAAGGTCGAATCTGAGGACAATCAATCATATGGCTCGCCACAGGGGTGGCTCGAGTATCATTTCCAAGGACTTCGGTATGTATGATATAAGCTTAATTGATATTCATGTACTTTTAACTTTGAGCTTTTGAGATTGTTTACTTATTCAAAGATCGATGATGATGGTTTATTGCTTTCGTTTGTAAGACCTTTAAGAAGGTTTTCTTGTTATCATAATAACACGAAAGAAGACTTTCTGAGATCAAACCAATATTTTTTTTTCGTTTAAAATGAACAAAAGAGAGAATGACCAAGTTATGGTTTTGTTCTTAATCTTTAAAAGTTCGGATATTAATTAAACCAAGTCTTTGAAATATGGATCTATGAAGAGTTGTGTTCGAGTATACAAGACCTATTTAGATTTGTATGATTACTTGAAAGAATCTGAGATCCAACATAACTTCGAGTGTGTTGACTTAACTTGTAGATATTTTCATGAGTCATTGATTGTAGATCGGTTTTGATGTAGATCTGTTTTTCGTTTAAATTAGATAGTGGACTGATGATGGTTTTGAACTGAGGTCTATTGAAGTATTTTGGTGAATGGTTGTGGTCGAGTCTTGTTTAGAGTGTAGTAGTCTTGGTTTTGAGGTCATGGTCCAATCTGTCATATCTTCTTCATCATTTCTGTCGTGACAAGTCGCTAGCAGAGTTTTGTGACAAGTCGCTAGCTGAGTTTTGTGTCAAGTCGCTATTGACTTGAGTTGACTAAAGAGTTAACTCGCTACATGTCTCAACTCGCTACATGTCACAACTCGCTAGACTCAAGTCGCTACCATGAGTAAAGACTCATGGTAAGTCGCTACCTTACATACAAGTCGCTACAGTAAGACACAAGTTGCTACTGTAAAAGACAAAAGCTCAAAAGCATTTTGTCAACTCGCTATGAAGAAACATAACAACTCGCTATGAAGAATGACCCAGAAAAACTGCATAAATAACTCTTTTTTTTACCCAGTTTGACTTTTTCCGGCGATTATTCCGACCAAGTATTCCGGCTACATTCGTAACAAACCCAGAAAATTTTCATAAAAATGCTTCCATTGACTCAATTTGACCACATGAATATGACCAGATGACCCACTTTAATGACCATGTTTGACCACAAGAGTATACATAAAACTAAACTGTTTACCCACAATAATCACAAAAGTATACATGAAAAACGTCACAAAAGTATACATAAAACAGTTAGGACCATAAAGCTTGACAAACGACAGATATGTATTCATGAAAGCAAGAGACTTTATTTTGGACCAAAAGATATGCAAAACATCAAAAACAGTACCAAAAACAGTTTACACATGATACGAAGACCACAATAAATCATCAAAACACAAAACCTGGCTCTGATACCAGATGTTGGATCGTAAATATTATTGTGTTTGATGATTCGGGTGGTCTTAGATGATGGAAATACATGTTAGCCATTTTAGAGAGAGAAAGAGATGAGAATGTGTTCTTGGTAGAGACTTGCTTTGTAAAAAATGAAATGTTAGATTGAGAGCACCACCCTTCCAAGGATGGAAGGGTATTTATAATTACAAATACTACGTCCTCTAACGGATTGTGGATCGAGCATCTGATGGGTAAAGACCCGTCCTTCCTCCACGGTGTTACACTAAACTAATATACGCTACAAACTAACTAATAAACTACTAAATAACGTAACAAACAATATGTCTATGAGCTAACTTATGCTAGATACCATTTGGGGTGACCGACTCTTTACTTATGGAATTTCTAATTCCTAACAACAAGCATAAGCAAGAAGTATTCTTATAGACTCTAATCTAGCCACGGGGGCATAGGTCTCATCAAAGTCTATTCCTTCTTGTTGATAATACATGTGGAAAACTAGAAGGGGGGGTTGAATAGTTTTGCCAATTAAAACTTCCTTTTAATCTATTTAGATCGACTTATGTCAATCTATTTGGATGTGTGTGTTGGATGTTGATAAACAAGCATGTAAAGGAAAGTAATGAAAAGATAAGAGTAAGAAGCACAAAACCACAACACAGTATTTATAGTGGTTCGGCTACAAGGACACCTTCCTTGCCCTACTCCACTCCCGAGTCACCTACTCGAGGTTCGTAAACACTACACCAATCTCCTTATGGCGGAGAAGCCTTCACAACGTCGCCTACCCTTTTTTACGGTGCTAGGCTAACCACCGGGTTCTTTCACCCAAGGTGAACCACACCTACACAACGTCGCCACCCTTTATAAGGTACTAGGCTAAGTACCTAGTTCTTTCACACCAAGGTGAACTACACCTACACAACGTCGCCTACCCTTTATTAGGTACTAAGCTAAACACCTAGTTCCATTGCAATGGAGGAACTACTACCACACTAAACCAACGACTAATCCCAAAGGAGATCTACTCCTTTACAACATCATCAAGGATATGAATATCCTTGGATCTAATACTAGTCTATCTTGTACATCGAAACACACCATATCTAATGTACATCTAAGGCACCTTTCACTAATGCCTTTGACTAGATCTACAAGACACCCTTCACTAATGTCTTGTGTCTTGACTTCTAAGCACCTTTCACTAATGCTTCTAGTCTTGACTTCTAAGCACCTACCACACGTGCTTATGATATAGACGATAGATACCCTTCACTAGTATATTCCTCTTGACACTTGAGACATCTTTCACTAATGTCTTCAACACTACACTTCTTAGAAGAAAGAAAGGAATCATCAACAAGAAGACTTCAGTAGCCTTGATGATGAGGAAGCATGGCAACTCATGGACTTGAGCTTGCTCGACTTCAAAGGTGGTGATCTTGCGTTAAGAGGAACCTAAAGATCACACAAAACAAAACTACAAACATAGATCTCTTGGATGCGAGGTTAGTGAGTTTTAACTCGGGGAGAAAGTATGTTAGAAAGGGTGAGAAACAATGAAGAAATGGCTCACTATTTATAGAAGAAAAATCTCTGTTCCCGGATCCCACGGATCCCTTCCACAAGGATCCGTCTAGCGTCAACTAGGGATCCATGGGACACTCCCTTTTACCCATGGGTATTTTGGTTATGGGTCATGGGTCATGGGTTGAACCATGGATCTTTAGCTAGATACAATGTATCTCTTGAGTGCAATGCACTTAGTCACTTGGGTATGGGTTGATCCATGGGTTATGGATATTATCCATGTATGATATAAGCATGATGTCATGCAATGGGTTATGGGTCAAGCTCCATGGGTCATGGGCTTTGGGTTGTACTTGACTACATTTAATGTATTTGCCCAATGGGTTATGATACTTAAGTTTCTACCCATTTATATTACCCAATATACTACATACTAGTTATGTGTATATTTTACCCAAATATGTAAACACTAGTTGTTGTACATATGTAATATTAAATCATAAAATCACTTATACTTGTTTTAGTGTTTTATGTGAAAATGTGAATATGTTAGAAACTATTAGTTCAAACCATTTACGTATTTTATTTGTTTCGTTAAAATGATTTTACATTTGTTATCGACAAAACATTAGAAGATCGTAAAATATAAATAAACGTTTTTACGGCTTATTTGTATTAACAATCTCCCTTTTGTTGATGACAAAACATAAAATTATTTTAAGGAAAAGCTAAAATTGTAAAAGTTTGAATTTGTAGTTTTACTTTCTTCTCCCCTTTTGTCGAAACAAAAGAGCTTGAAGAAAACAACACATTGTTTTTAAGAAAAACATGTGAAAGAAATAAAAAGAAATAGAGAGCAAGTAACGGGAAAGGATCTCGTCTTTACTCCCCTTGACGAGTCCATCCCTATGTAAGGGCGTCAAGAAAGTAATACTAAGCTAGTTTGTTTGCAACTAAGTTTGCAAAGATTTCGTCTAAGAGACAGTGTGCTCCCTTTGATGATCGCAATTTTGCAAAGGGATGTCACGAAATGTAATCTAATATTGCAAGTAATTTGCAATGTAATGCTTTGACATAAAGCTCCCTAGCTTTAGGATGTCAAAGTCTTCATGTGTAAATTGAATAACTACAAAACAAATGTTAGAAAGCAAGTATAATTCACAATTTCCTGCAAATGTGGTCCAAGTTAGTAGAAAATAGTTTTACATCTCACGGATCCCACGGTTCCCTCTAGTAGGGATCCGTCTAGGCAATCGAGGATCCGTATAGCTGATGATCAATTTCAGCAATGGTGATATAACAAGTAATGTTATCACAAAAATGAGATATGAATACAATGTAATCATATGCTTAGAAATATAACAAGTAGCATGTAATTTCATTTAATAAAACTAGAGTTATGATATACATGACTCTAAAACTAAGAAAATAAGAAAATACATGACTAGGAATTTCTAGACCAACTATAAACGATGCTAGGACACCACTAAAATATTCTAGCTCAAGTTTTCTTTAGGTTTAATCTCGTCGAAGCGTTCGAGGAGATGATAGAACATGAAACGTTGGTCTTCTCATACTTCATGTATCAAACTTTCAACATGTTGACAATGATAGCAATCTTTGTCATGGCTAGGTAGTGGTGGTGGAAGAAATGAAATGGCTTGATGCGAAGGATCAAGTGAAGCGGCTGTGGAGCTTCAAGCGATGGAGGATTGGTGGGCGCATTTGAGAATGGCTCGACCAATAATGATGGTGGTGGTAGAAAGTGTCAACTTCCATATGGTCGGGTGGTTGACTTTGATGATTTCTCATAATCCAAATGGGATTATATGATGGAAACGCAATGAAAAGGAAGCCGGAGCAAGTGTTGACTCAACACCTTGATTTTGTACCATTATTCCTCCTAATGAGGAGAATGTTGTCGGCGGAGGCGGATGAGGCGACCTAGGAGGCAAATCCTCTAAATTGTAGAGTGTGGTGATGATAGTGGAGATGTAAAAGAAATAGCTCTAGGAACCAATGGTGATGGTTTAGTGGAGATGATATTGTTTGGCCTAGGAGGTATGGTGGTGTTTGGCATAGGTAGTTTTGTGGGTACTATCCTTTTAGGAATTGGTTTGATTGGTTGAGGAAAGATCCTATCATTTGTTGGCTTGACCGGAGATGATTCGGTTGAAGAGATTTTGATGGATCTAGACACACTCCTTGTGTCAATGATATTTTGTATGATATTAATAAGCGCGAAATTTACTTAGTAATACTTAGAAGATGGATTGTATAATGTATTGTATGAGGTAAACACAGATTAAAACACAAACTCAAGCTCAATATTATTAATGAATAATACAGTGATCTTAGTATCACTAGGGTTACACCTTGAAGCTTTCGTAGGTAAATTAACAAGTACCTAAAACAATGACCTAGGACCTCCTTTTATACAACAAGGAGTCCTTTACAAGATAAGTATAAATCTAACATAATAAAATATACACAAGATCTATTCTATACTTATCTAGACGCGTTAACCTTATCATAAACAATAGCAGTGGTAATAATGTTCTAGCAGTGGGAATACGTTTCCACTGCTAGTGTTAAACCAAGCAGTATAAACCACATACTATCTGTAGTAACGGATTATTCCCAACAATCCTCCCCTAAACTTATGATTTCTCTGCAAATCAATAAGTTTCTTCAATATGCATTATCTTCAAGGATTTGGGGAATTCAATCAAACACTTTACTTCTTTCTTAACTTCTGTATGGCTCTTGAACATTAATCTTGAAGTCTTTGTAACAATGCTCGACCTTTTCATTGTCTTCATTAACTCTTATTGGTAAGGTTAACATCATCAGTAGAGCTCCGACTCTAAGTGGATATTCTTTCTCGGCAAGCATGAAAAGTCTTCTCCATTAGTCGTAGAGACATGATGAACTTCACATGAATCATAGTAAAACTATTTAGTACCAAAACTTGTGAATAAGGTTTTCTAGAAGTCATCATCAACATTTGGTTCATAGAGCCTTCTAATATTCACCCATAACTGCATCTCCTTAGTATCTTTAAGATCTTGAGCATTAAACCTTTCTTGTACTAACCTCCATAGTGTATTAAGATCATCTCTGTCAAAAGCTTTAATAAGATCTTCAAATGTCATGAATGATGAAGTTTCACCTCCCAGCCTTGTGATCTTCCATGATGGAGCTAAATTGCTACCAGTAAAAACTTCCCAATCAATAATAGGATGTCGAACTTGCGGTGGATCCGGATAAAATCTTCTTCTATTATCATCATCATTCCGGCCGGTTGTTCTTGGTGAACTTCTCGGTAGGAATTTCCTTCTCGATGACATTACTTGATCTTCATCAACCTTAGTCTTCTTAACAGTTTGAGAATCACTTACTTTGGCCTTTCTCTTCAATCTAGGAAACCTTTTTTCTTCTTCTTCAAAGCCCATTGCAATAAAATCTTTATCTTGTTTTTGAGTTCTGTAGTAAGCCTTTTCAACTTGATCATCAGACATTCCTTTGAATTGATGCATCTTCCAACCTCCAACATGACAACAATAAGTTTTCATATATGAAAGAATTTGTCTCTTGGTAGGTTGTCTTGATTTCTTTTGACTCTTTTTGACTGTACTAATCACATCTTCAAGTGCTTGATTGTTCTTCATTTGAATGAAATCCTTCAATCGAGCGGGTTCTTTGTTCCTCGATTAAGGATGCATCAGCTACTAGGTCAATTGCCTTCTTCTTGATTTCTGCATTATTAGCAATCAAGAATTCAATATCTTCTTCAGTAGGAACATAACTAAACTCTGGAGTCTTTTCTCTAAAAATTGTTGGTTGAATATTGAGCAGTGGATCTTCTTCCATTCTATTCAATCTTTTAGCTTCCAAAAAGCTTGCAACTTCCATTTCTTTTAATCTTTTCTTCTCAGCAACTTGTTCTTCTATTATCTTCTCTGCAAGATCTCTATCAAGAGCAATCTGAGTTTGTCTTTTCTTTGAAATTTTGCTTCCAGTTTGCTCTACATCTTCCATAACTACTTTACCCTTGTCTTTCTGCCAATTATCAAATTCTTCACTTGCAGTGGCAAAATTTGGCTCTGCAGTGGAAATTGAATCGATGGCAAAATCGATTCTGATTTGAAAATGTCTTGATCTTCAAGTTGCTCTCCATGAGTTTCACTTCCTTTGCTCCTTTACTTGTATCTTCTTCATCTTCAAAATCAATTGTCCTCCCTCAACGTCACCGTTTTCCTCCTCCTGTTTGGGAGAATTTCCCAAAGCTTGATCGGTGAATCACCATCGATGAGTGAGGATGAAGATGAAATCACCAACTTTGCGCTCTTTTGTGCTTTTTCAACCCTTGTATCTCCTCCTTTAAGGTTTGAATCTACTTTTAAGTGTTGAACATCCTTGGCATCTTTTTTGACATTTGCCAAGTCTTTACGTAGAGATTCAACACCTTTGCTAACTTGGTACACAAAACCATCAATTCCAATTGGTTCCCATCGCCTCATCACTTCCAACCTGTATTACTGTTGGGAGAGGTGAATCATGGGACAAAGGTTGATTCCTCCTAGTAGGACTAGGTTGAAGTCAGAACCACCACCGCTTGTTCCTAGACCAAAAGGTTCGAAAACTTGTTTGTGTTGTCATGAGAGGTATAACTTTTTCGTTAACCGTTGGATCGTGCTGAAATTTTAGGTGGACGTTCTCTATATACTCATCTAACTTTCCACCGAAGGGATCGTCAATCTGAGCTCTTATGCAAAAGTTATTCACTGTCGAAGTTGGCTGCTGATGAGTTTTTCAAGGTCGAATTTTTAGGGTTCTTTGTGCATTAAAATTCTTTTTCATGGTTAAAAGAGCTATATTAGTCATGGTGAATCAGTTTTTAACTGATAATGAACCCTAACATATCTCTTAATGCTCTATAATTCTTGGAAGGAAGCTGCTTTGAAGAAGATTTGATGTTTGGAGTTTGTACTTCACATCTTAATTTGATTTCTTCTTTCCTGTGTGATCACGTATACTTCATAATGTATATTTTTCTTGTGATCATTGGTGGTTTGTGTATCGATGGTGCTGTGCTATATGGAATATTATTAGCATGAGTTGTTCTTGATTCAGAAGTACAACCCACGTATGGGCTTCTTTGCTGGACACAATTAGGGTTTATGCAAAAAAATTGAATGGTTGTTGTTGTCTCACGTTTTGCTGTAACATATTGAAAACCCTAATTTGGTGTTAGCAGTGTTGTGATCTAATTGGAGATTCAGAGTGTTCTGTTACCACTGCTAAGATTGATTGTTACCACTGCTTGTTGTGCGTTTCCACTGCCTTTCATATGGTTTCCACTGCAAGTATGTCATTTCCACTGCTAGAACATTTTGTTCCCACTGCTACCCCTCGTTCATTACCACTGATTGTATGATTTGTTACCACTGCTACACGTCTATTGTTCTCATGATACATCTGCTGGAACTAAATTGTTGCTTGATGCTACGATTTATCAGTACCTACAAGTTTCTTTTAGACGGTGGTCATGCATTGTGGTTTGTCATGCATTATTTAAATATTGGGTGGAGTGCTACGTTTAATTGGTTTAATGAGATCTTAACATGGACATATTGTTTTGATATTTTAAATTGTTGGGTACGTGTAAGTGAAGGTTTATCACAGTGATTGGAATATGCATTGCATGTGAGCTGGCTATATATCTATATGTCCACGAAAGTTTTGCATTAATATCATGGACTGTGTTATACAGTTTGTGATAGTGCTATTGGTTGAGAAGATTGTAAGTTAAGACTTTGTGGGACACATTATGCATGCATTTTTGTTAAAGACTTTTGAAGGTGCACGTACTATATATATATCACATGGACGCTATAAGTTTTGTAAAAGATTTATTAGGCGAATGTGATATGAGGGCAACAAAGGAGGCATATTTATTTTGTGATTAGATTACACACACCGGAATGATTTGAGGGGAAGTCGATTTAGTTTTCGGCTTGATTGGTTAACAACACACACTATTTGGATTTTGGTTTTTTGTTCTTAACAGGTTCATGGCTCATTCTTATTGTCATAGTTGATTACGAAGAAAGGCGTTTATCACCTATTTGAAGATGAAGTGGAATTATTTGGGTTTGTGTTTTATTATATCTTAAAGTGGTTGTTTACACTTTTAAGATAACTTGTTTGTCGCGTTCATGTGACAAAGAATTGACAAAACACTTGAAGGAGTTACGTTATTGTGCTCATTGATTATTGTCAAGGATTGCGGTCTCCTATACACCATGATTGGGTATATGTTCGATGTCATCTTTAGTGCAAGATATAAGACACAGGTTTGGGTTGTTCTACTTCAGCATCAAGTTGGTTATACTTGGTTTTCTTCATCAGTAATTATTACATAAAGCCTATATTCTTCAAATGGTTAACATATGGGTTTCATGTTTAACCATTTGCATGCATTATTCGAGGTGAAGGTTTTTACAACTGCTAGTTGTTATTACTACTGCTGATTTTGATTTCTACTATTTCAAGTTCATTTTTAGATGCGGAAAACTTAATGGTGGGTAATTTGAAACATTGGAAGGATGGGTTGGACGTATGATATTGATTCGTAGTTGTGAAGATCAAGGTTGCTCACTTATGTTCCCTAATTGAAGATGACAAAAAGGGGAAGAATACTTACATAGAAGATTGCAACTTGAAGATCTTTGGTGATATTGCATGAAGTAAGGGGAAGTTTGTTTATCTTTCATGACATACTTGTTCGTGCTTATTTAGTTTTGTCATTATCAACTAGGGGAAGATTGTTGGGAACTATATTTAAAGTTGATAAGACAAAGTACATGAAAGATGAAGGACTATTGAAGACAAAGAAAGACAAGGGACCTACTTGGCAAAGAAGTATTTATTATCTAATCCCTTGTAGTCATTTGTAACCCTAGTATCTTTATTATATAAAGAGATACAGGGAATTAGGTTTCTATGTGCCAAACAATGTAAACAACATATATATGTGTGTGTGTGTGTGTGTGTCTAGGGCGTGAGTTTATGAACGCCTAGACTATTGTGTTAGTTGACTAGTTGGTCAGCCTCAAGGATCATGTATCCCTGTTAGATTGTAACCGTCTTAGAGTTGATCGTCTAGGATTGGGGCTGTAGATGTGTTTTGTAAAACACATGATGATGACGAAGAAACCTTAATAATAACAATGATAGTTTGATTATTCCGCTGTGAATACATATTGTTGTTCATTGTTATTTGTGCTTATTGATTATCCTAGATAAGGTCTAATAAACAATTTCGTGTATAACACGAGCCTTTTTCTTGGGTGGTTCTTTGTGGATAAGTTACTACTTGGGGTTTTCCTCATGATGAGATGATTTCAAGAGGTTTGTAAGGGTTTCAAAAGTGTCGAAAGTTAGTATGAAGGTGATAACTATGGAAGTCCTAACAATGTGGTTTAAAAAGCAAAAGATTTGGCAAGTGCATTTAAGCCTTAAGCCACTAAGATTCATTGGAATGTGATGATTAACATGCACAAGAGTTAACTTCAGATTTTGTATTGATCTAGGAACTCATTTAAGATGAGATGGAGTGTTTGAGTTAGAAAGATGAGTTGAATTGATTGTTTTAGCAAGATTTGACATAAACTGTCATCCGGATCCCACGGTTCCCTCCTCAGAGGGATGCAGCTCTCAGCAGCTATAGAAGAGTAGAAATAATGTTTCTAAGATCTAAGATCTATATTACCTTGAGTGTTTCAGTCCTCCTAAGTGTCTTAAATGAAGGGGTGCTTAAGTACATGAAGGTAATGAGTGATGTAGCTAATGATTGCCTTTTATGGAAGGATTTGGAACTTTCATGAGTACCAATGAATGAGCAAGGATGACACTAAAGATGAATGTGTCAATTGAAGATAAATGATCCTAGAGATCAGGTTGTGACTTAGGATGGTGTTTTGGAAAATATCCTAAAGGCCTTGAGATGGGAAAACTAGAATTTGATCAACTTTGATCAATTTTGAGCTAAGGATGATTTATGATCAATTTTTCCATAATCAAAAGATTTCTAAGACTAGATGTGAGGGATCATGTGTGAAATGAAGTGTGAGTTTAAGAGCGGAAGAGTAATGGATTAAAATGAGATGATAGATCTACAAGCGTCTTTGAGTAAGATCTAGGTGAGTTATGTGTGAGTAGGAAGGATCTACTTAACTTGATAAGGACTTAATTTGCCTTAAGATACTATGTTTAGCTTAGTGTGAGGTGTTCTAAGGACATGATTGAAATACAATGCTTGCAATTGCAATTTACATTTCTAGGATCCCACTGTTCCCTAAAAGTAGGGATCCGTCAGCACACACTTTGGGATCCGCTTCATCCGCCGCAGAACATTTACTAAAGGTATGCAATGATCTTGACAATGCATTATATTCCAAGGTTGGTTTAAAGAGGTTCTAAAACTAAGCTATCAAATGTAAGATGTTTTATTTCATGAAGGAAATAGGATTACATTGATAAAGCACGAGTACAAGAGGATTGATCCTATTTGAAATACTACTAGGTTCCTAGAGTGTTTTCGCTAGGAGGATCATTACGTGAGTGATGAGTGTTGGTGGAATCAAGAATGAAGAAAGTCTTCATGAGAGATATGTTTAGTGGTTCCATCATCTTGTTCACAAGTACGTACAACAAACTTTGAAATTGAGGATGAAAGTGCATAACGTTGTGATAGAGGCGCCAAGAACATTCCATAAGGGATGAGTTTATTCTTGGAGCCATGAAGATTTACAATTCGCCTTCGAAGAAGTAGGCGAGATTGTATGGTTGTTGTGTTAGCAAACAAGACAACATGTGAACACAACAAGCGGGAAGGATTTCGATTTCCCTAAGACTCCAAACATTTTCACGTGGGTGAGTGCAAGGGCTTGTACTATTCTCGGATGTCCCGTGTGAAGATAATGTTTGGATCGGAGTAATATGGTCGAGGTTTGCATATTATGCGATGTAAATCTTCCGAGGAGGGTATGTGTGAGCAATATGGACTATTTTCTTCACGAAAGTTGAAGAGAGAATCAAGAGACCAATCTTCGGTGAAGGCACATTGTCCATGATTTGGAATTCGAAGGATGTGAGCAAAATGCCCAAGGGTTAAAGTAAACTTTTAGTTTTTGATATAAAACCAAAGAGATAGAGAGCGATCCTCGTTACGAACGAGTTCAACTTGACGAAAGAATTCCATTATGAACCTTGGACATATCTTCTCGTTGATTTCAAGAATACATTCTAGTCCTATGGCTCGGAAGGAGGTATTGATACCTTCTTCGAATTGTAGAGAGGTGTCTGTCGTCCTTCGTGGAAGTGACGGTTTTCGAGGTTGTTGAACCCACGGACATGAATGCCAGTGTGTTGGGTTCAAGGAGATGTTCGGAGTGTAGACGCTAGTGAGTGAAAAATCAAACTCATATTCATGCGTTATAGTTGAACCTATAGAAATGATGAGTTAACAAAAGTGATGTTTGTGGTCAACCTATGATTATCTAACGCTTTTTAGATTTTTATTAACAATGGTTTTAACAAGAAAGACACTTAACTCACTTATGGTTTTGACATATTAGTGGAGAATTACTTTTAGAAGAAAAGTGGTTTTAATTTGCATGAAAAACTGTTCTCCAGTAGGACGGATCCCACGGTTCCTTTTCAAAAGGGATCCGGCTAGTATAACTTCCGGGATCCGTAGATCTGTTATTACAGAAACAGATTTTATGAAAAGCATAGGTTTTTAGATCTCATAGTTTTATACCAAGATATGTGTTTTAGCCTACATTTTCTTTTAACATGCATACATGACTTCTAATGTATCACGAAAGAAAGAAATAAAACAAAGAAAAATGATAAGCACATAATAACCTAGATAACTAGACTATTAGTAATATTTCATTTCAATACTAAGAATGATACAAAGGATTGGGTATATAACCCCAATGTAGATTAACAACACAAAGTAAATGTCTCCGTATGTGAACTTCATCATAGGGAACACAAGTGCGATGAGTGTTAAGGCGATGAGCACGAGGCGATGTAAACCATGTTGAAGACGATCCTTCTTGGTTTCGGTTGGGATAGGATGGAGAGGAAGATGAAGTTTTGAATGAGAGAAATTTTGAAATTGGAAGATTTGAAAAAGTGAGGATTTGATAAAGTGGACGGAGTGGAATATTTATGGGAAGGAGTATTTTTTTTGAAATTTGTGTTTTGTTTTATTATTGGATTAAAAGAAACAAAACATAAGTTTTATATACCACGACTTTAGACGAGAAATAAAACACGATGTGAAAAAAGCTTCCTAATGAAGCTTCATGTAAAACATGTATATGCACAAAAGATAATCATATAAATACCTAAATAGGCATACTTAATTATCAAGCAAAATAAAAAGAAAATCATACCTCTAGCGCACTTAGGAATGTCTTTACAAATGACACAACAAATGTCACTTAGACGATTCCCGCTCCTTTATGCTTAAGATACCTTCTTAAGGAAGGTAATCTTGTTACCAAGCGATTCCTATAGCTTGGTGGGAATGAGCTTTGACTAATCAACATGACAAAGAAGATTAGTGCAATTAAATGAAAAAGTAAATAAAAAATAAAAATGTTATCAAATCAACATCCAAACATATAGTTTTAAAAGACATGGTGTTTGTTTTATGAAAACCTTCTTTGTAGTTTTCAATTAACCATGGATCGTATCAAGTTTTTAAAGTACAATATACTTCAAGAAACTTGGTAACGAAGCTCTGATACCAATTGTGGAAAACTAGAAGGGGAGGTTGAATAGTTTTGCCAATTAAAACTTCCTTTTAATCTATTTAGATCGACTTATGTCAATCTATTTGGATGTGTGTGTTGGATGTTGATAAACAAGCATGTAAAGGTAAGTAATGAAAAGATAAGAGTAAGAAGCACAAAACCACAATGCGAGTATTTATAGTGGTTCGGCTACAAGGACACCTTCCTTGCCCTACTCCACTCCCCGAGTCACCTACTCGAGAGTTCGTAAACACTACACCAATCTCCTTATGGCGGAGAAGCCTTCACAACGTCGCCTACCCTTTTTCCGTGCTAGGCTAACCACCGGTTCTTTCACCCAAGGTGAACCACATCTACACAACGTCGCCTACCCTTTATAAGGTACTAGACTAAGTACCTAGTTCTTTCACACCAAGGTAAACTACACCTACACAATGTCGCCTACCCTTTATTAGGTACTAGGCTAAGCACCTAGTTCCATTGCAATGGAGGAACTACTACCACACTACACCAACGACTAATCCCAAAGGAGATCTACTCCTTTACAACATCATCAAGGATATCAATATCCTTGAATCTAATACTAGTCTATCTTGTACATCGAAACACACCATATCGAATGTACATCTAAGGCACCTTTCACTAATGCCTTTGACTAGATCTACAAGACACCCTTCACTAATGTCTTGTGTCTTGACTTCTAAGCACCTTTCACTAATGCTTCTAGTCTTGACTTCTAAGTACCTACCACAAATCGGTCATTTAAAAAAATAATAATTTAGCTTCTATGATATAGATGATAGATACCCTTCACTAATATCTTCGCCTTGACACTTGAGTCATCTTTCACTAATGTCTTCAACACTACACTTCTTGAGAAGAAAGAAAGGAATCATCAACAAGAAGACTTTTCACTAAGTCTTGATGATGAGGAAGCATAACAACTCATGGACTTGAGCTTGCTCGACTTCAAAGGTGGTGATCTTGCCTTTAAGAGGAACCTAAAAGATCACACAAAAACAAAACTACAAACATAGATCTCTTGGATGTGAGGTTAGTGAGTTTTAACTCGGGGAGAAAGTGTGTTAGAAAGGGTGAGAAACAATGAAGAAATGGCTCACTATTTATAGAAGAAAAATCTCATCGTTCCTCGGATCCGGATCCCTTCCACAAGGGATCCGTCTAGCGTTAAGCTAGGGATCCGTGGACGCCCCCTTTACCCATGGGTATTTTGGTTATGGGTCATGGGTCATGGGTTGAACCATGGATCTTTAGCTAGATACAATGTATCTTTTGAGTGCAATGCACTTAGTCACTTGGGTATGGGTTGATCCATGGGTTATGGATATTATCCATGTATGATATAAGCATGATGTCATGCAATGGGTTATGGGTCAAGCTCCATGGGTCATGGGCTTTGGGTTGTACCCAACTACATTTAATGTATTTGCCCAATGGGTTATGATACTTAAGTTTCTACCCATTTATATTACCCAATATACTACATACTAGTTATGTGTATATTTTACCCAAATATGTAAACACTAGTTGTTGTACATATGTAATATTAAATCATAAAATCACTTATACTTGTTTTAGTGTTTTATGTGAAAATGTGAATATGTTAGAAACTATTAGTTCAAACCATTTACGTATTTTATTTGTTTCGTTAAAATTTTACGTTTGTTATCGACAAAACATTAGAAGATCGTAATATATAAATAAGCGTTTTACGGCTTATTTGTATTAACAATCTCCCTTTTGTTGATGACAAAACATAAAATTATTTTAAGGAAAAGCTAAAATTCGTAAAAGTTTTAATTTGTAGTTTTTACTTTCTTCTCCCCCTTTTTGTCGAAACAAAAAGAGCTTCGAAAGAAAACAACACATTGTTTTTAAGAAAAACATGTGAAAGAAATAAAAAGAAATAGAGAGCAAGTAACGGGAAAGGATCTCGTCTTTACTCCCCCTTGACGAGTCCATCCCTATGTAAGGGCGTCAAGAAAGTAATACTAAGCTAGTTTGTTTGCAACTAAGTTTGCAAAAGATTTCGTCTAAGAGACGAGTGTGCTCCCCTTTGATGATTGCAATTTTGCAAAGGGATGTCACGAAATGTAATCCTAAAATTGCAAGTAATTTGCAATGTATTGCTTTGACATAAAGCTCCCCCTAGCTTTAGGATGTCAAAGTCTTCATGTGTAAATTGAATAACTACAAAACAAAGGTTAGAAAATAAGTATAATTCACAATTTCCTGCAAATGTGGTCCAAGTTAGTAGAAAATAGTTTTCTGTCTCACGGATCCCACGGTTCCCTCCTAGTAGGGATCCGTCTAGGCAATTCTGAGGGATCCGTATAGCTGATGATTAATTTCAGCAATGGTGATATAACAAGTAATGTTATCACAAAAATGAGATATGAATACAATGTAATCATATGCTCAGAAATATAACAAGTAGCATGTAATTTCATTTAATAAAACTAGAGTTATGATATACATGACTCTAAAAACTAAGAAAATAAGAAAATACATGACTAGGAATTTCTAGACCAACTATCGCTTGATGCTAGGACACCACTAAAATCTTCTAGCTCAAGTTTTCTTTAGGTTTAATCTTGTCGAAACGTTCGAGGAGATGATAGAACATGAAACGTTGGTCTTCTCGTACTTCATGTATCAAAATTTCAACATGTTGACAATGATAGCAATCTTTGTCATGGCTAGGTAGTGGTGGTGGAAGAAATGAAATGGCTTGATGCGAAGGATCAAGTGCAACGGCTTGTGGAGCTTCAAACGATGGAGGATTGGTGGAGGCGCATTTGAGAATGGCTCACCAAGAATGATGGTGGTGGTAGAGAAGTGTCAACTTCCATATGGTCGGGTGGTTGACTTTGATGATTTCTCATAATCCAAATGGGATTATATGATGGAAACGGCGAAAAGGAAGCCGGGAGCAAGTGTTGACTCAACACCTTGATTTTGTACCATTATTCCTCCTAATGAGGAGAATGTTGTCGGCGGAGGCGGATGAGATGGCCTAGGAGGCAAATCCTCTAAATTGTAGAGGTGTGGTGATGATAGTGGAGATGTAAAATAAATAGCTCTAGGAACCAATGGTGATGGTTTAGTGGAGATGATATTGTTTGGCCTAGGAGGTATGGTGGTGTTTGGCATAGGTAGTTTTGTGGGTACTATCCTTTTAGGAATTGGTTTGATTGGTTGAGGAAAGATCCTATCATTTGTTGGCTTGACCGGAGATGATTCAGTTGAAGAGATTTCGTGTATAACACGAGCCTTTTTCTTGGGTGGTTCTTTGTGGATAAGTTACTACTTGGGGTTTTCCTCATGATGAGATGATTTCAAGAGGTTTGTAAGGTTTTCTAAAGTGCTGAAAGTTAGTATGAAGGTGATGACTATGGAAGTCCTAACAATGTGGTTTATAAAGCAAAAGATTTGGCAAGTGCATTTAAGCCTTAAGCCACTAAGATTCATTGGAATGTGATGATTAACATGCACAAGAGTTAACTTCAGATTTTGTATTGATCTAGGAACTCATTTAAGATGAGATGGAGTGTTTGAGTTAGAAAGATGAGTTGAATTGATTGTTTTAGCAAGATTTGACATAAACTGTCATCCGGATCCCACGGTTCCCTCCTCCGAGGGATCCATCTAGGCTAATCCTAGGATCCGGCTCTCAACAGCTATGGAAGAGTAGAAATGATGTTTCTAAGATCTAAGATCTATATCATCTTGAGTGTTTCACCCTCCCAAGTGTCTTAAATGAAGGGTGCTTAAGTACTTGAAGGTAATGAGTGATGTAGCTAATGATTGCCTTTTATGGAAGGATTTGGAACTTTCATGAGTACCAATGAATGAGCAAGGATGACACTAAAAATGAGAGTGTAAATTGAAGCAAAATGATCCTAGAGATCAGGTTGTGACTTAGGATGGTGTTTTGGAAAATATCCTAAAGGCCTTGAGATGGGAAAACTAGAATTTGATCAACTTTGATCAATTTTGAGGTAAGGATGATTTATGATCAATTTTGCCATAGTCTAAAGATTTCTAAGACTAGATGTGAGGGATCATGTGTGAAATGAAGTGTGAGTTTAAGAGCGGAAGAGTAATGGATTAAAATGAGACGATAGATCTACAAGCGTCTTTGAGTATGATCTAGGTGAGTTATGTGTGAGTAGGAAGGATCTAATTAACTTGATAAGGACTTAATTTGCCTTAAGATACTATGTTTAGCTTAGTGTGAGGTGTTCTAAGGACATGATTGAAATACAATGCTTGCAATTACATTTTCTGTTTGTCGGATCCCACGGTTCCCTAAAAGTAGGGATCCGTCTAGCACAAACTTTGGGATCCGTTCATCTGCTCAGCAGAACCTTTACTAAAGGTATGCAATGATCTTGACAATGCATTATATTCCAAGGTTGGTTTAAAGAGGTTCTAATACTAAGCTATCAAATGTAAGATGTTTTATTTCATGAAGGAAATAGGATTACATTGATAAAGCACGAGTACGAGAGGATTGATCCTATTTGAAATACTACTAGGTTTCTAGAGTGTTTTCGCTAGGAGGATCATTACGTGAGTGATGAGTGTTGGTGGAATCAAGAATGAAGAAAGTCTTCATGAGAGATATGTTTAGTGGTTCCATCATCTTGTTCACAAGCACGCATAACGGACTTTGAAATTGAGGATGAAAGTGCATAACGTTGTGATAGAGGCGCCAAGAACATTCCATAAGGGATGAGTTTATTCTTGAGCCTTGAAGATTTACAATTAGCCTTGCAAAGAAGTAGGCGAGATTGTATGGTTGTTGTGTTAGCAAACAAGACAACATGTGAGCACAACAAGCGGAAGGATTTCGATTTCCCAAGACTCCAAACATTTTCACGTAGGATGAGTGCAAGGGCTAGTACTCTTCTCGGATGTCCCGTGTGAAGATAATGTTTTGATCGGAGTAATATGGTCGAGGTTTGCATATTATGCGATGTAAATCTTCCGAGGAGGGTATGTGAGCAATATGGACTATTTTATTCACGAAGTTGAAGAGAGAATCAAGAGACCAATCTTCGTGAAGGCACATTGTCCATGATTTGGAATTCAAGGATGTGAGCAAATGCCCAAGGGTTAAAGTAAACTTTTAGTTTTGATATAAAACCAAAGAGATAAAGAGCGATCCTCGTTATTTAACGAGTTCAACTTGACGGAAGAATTCCATTATGAACCTTGGACATATCTTCTCGTTGATTTCAAGAATACATTCTAGTCCTATGGCTCGGAAGGAGGTATTGATACCTTCTTCGGATTGTAGAGAGGTGTCTACAATACGTCCTTCGTGGAAGTGACGGTTTTCGAGGTTGTTGAACCTACGGACATGAATGCCAGGTGTTAGGTGCAAGGGGGATGTTCGGAGTGGATGCTAGTGAGTGAAAAATCAAACTCATATTCATGCGTCATAGTTGAACCTATAGAAATGATGGGTTAACAAAAAGTGATGTTTGTGGTCAATCTATGATTATCTAACGTTTTTTATTAGATTTTTATTAAAAATGGTTTTTAACAAGAAAGACACTTAACTCACGTATGGTTTTGACATATTAGTGGAGAATCACTTTTAGAAGAAAAGTGGTTTTTAATTTGCATGAAAAAACTGTTCTCCACTAGGACGGATCCCACGGTTCTTTTTCAAAAGGGATCCGGCTAGTATAACTTCCGGGATCCGTAGATCTGTTATTACAGAAACAGATTTTATGAAAAGCATAGGTTTTTAGATCTCATAGTTTTATACCAAGATATGTGTTTTAGCCTACATTTTCTTTTAACATGCATACATGACTTCTAATGTATCACGAAAGAAAGAAATAAAACAAAGAAAATGATAAGCACATAATAACCTAGATAACTAGACTATTAGTAATATTTCATTTCAATACTAAGAATGATACAAAGGATTGGGTATATAACCCCAATGTAGATTAACAACACAAAGTAAATGTTCCATATTTGAACTTCATCATAGGGAACACAAGTGCGATGAGTGTTAAGACGATGAGTACGAAGGCGATGTAAACCATGTTGAAGACGATCCTTAACATATTGGATTTCACATACACATCAAATCACTAACACAAGGGGCGACAAGATGAGTTTTAGAGAGAAAGTTAGAGGTTTGGGAACTTTAGTGAGAGAAAGAAAATCTTATTATGAGCTCCAACTCTACCTTGGGAGGTAGAGAGTATTTATAGTCTTACAATAAAACGCCACCGACGGGTCATGGATCGTGCATACAGCTGGTAAAGACCCGTCTGTCCTCCACGGTGTTACCTAACTAAATACTACTTAACATTAAATAACTACGACTACGAGCTTTCTAACGGATACATATACTTGAGGTGACCGACACTTTAATACCTGGATTTTCTAAATCCTAACAATCTCCCCCTAAGGGAGGTCACCTCAAACACACATTAAAATTACATAGAATACAAACAGATATTACATTGAAATTGTTCTTGGATTCTTGTTCATGTTCTTTGTTCTGTAGCTCGTAGTCTTTGATTCTTCATTTTGCATGTTGGGATAATCTGAGTGGAGGTCTTTAACCGATCCACGTGATATCGAGTTTTGAGCCGCCTTTGAGATCATCACCACAAGAAATCTCGACTCATCCATTGTGGTGTTGGTATTATGTGATGTTGTGACATTTGGACCGACATGCTCACATTCGGATCATGATATATTCTTATCGAGTAGCGAAGCTTTCGTTGATTCATGATATTGGCAAGCAGCAGAAGCGTAAGCATGGAGTGATAATATCGAGTCATTGATGCACTAATCATGATTTCTTTGAAATGAATGTGTTGTGTGAGCATGCGGCTATGGATTGACCGCCCATTCGATCACCGCAAACGCCGGGTGTTCCCGCATAAAACAGCTTAGCAATAAAGCGCACAAGAGTGTCTTTGATCACTTTTGTTGAATTGAGGTACACGCCCACGGTTCCTCGCTGATCAAGACAAGTATCGCCGTGATCGTATATAATTCAAGAATTTCCTTGACAGGGTTTCGCAATGCTCTAGTCGTTCTCAAACCGAACGCCTCAAAGAAGACAACACGGAGTGAGTGAACCAATAATTGAGATTCACCGATTGATGAAAAGAGATTTGAAAAACAATCGTGTATCGCTCAATAGAAATTGTTTTTGCAATACAACGAAGGTTTTGATGAAAATCAATTATCAATCATAAACACCTTTTATTTTGAAATATTAGTACACAATGATGTGCTAAAGAAAAGAGTTTTTAAACACAACGACCGGTTTTTCAAAGGTATCCGCAATCCATAACTCGAACCAGATTGATTCAAAAGATTGAATCGCCCCATTGTTTCTGCTCGCTTGTCACATGGTTGATCTATTGGGTAGATCTCACATGCCACCCACCGTGAGCTTGTTTGATGTTGGCTCCGTAAGGCTTTCCATCTTCATTGTGAATATGTTTGCATATCACTCGATGTTCCGCAATACCACAAGGATAATGCGAGGACTCATAAGATATAATCTCTTTTCACATTGTGTGAAACAGAGTCTTCATTGAAAGTGTCCTAATGAGATTTGTAGATGATCTCGTGGCTCTAGACTCAATTGTGCATATTTGGTTCCTAAGCCGAGACTAGGAGAGGGTCTCCTTCTTCAATATCAACAAACTCTAAGAGAAAGTCGATAGATAATGTCGGTTCCCGTGAGAATGAAACAAGTCCTTTTAAGAGGAACTTGAGTGGTTTGGGAAGTTGTAGTGCAAGGCGTCACCGGGTCCATGACGCCTTGTCTTCAATACCGATGTTACCTTGGTAACCACCAAGAGTATATATGAATTGAACCCGTTTCGCCCTAAGGTTGAATAAATGGAGGGCTATTTCTTTTCACCCTTTTCACATTCAATTCTTTTTCATTCTTCAACCCTTCAAGCTTACCAAACTTCATAACTAGAACCTTGTTGGGTTTATTCCAAGATTAGCTCGCCCATCCGCACTCTTCCCATATCTCATTTTTCTCCTTTTTCAATATACCTAAGGACTCTACACTATCAAGTGGTTTTGTCCTCGGTAGATCCCTCCGGCTCAAGCGGATCATTGGACCTCAACCTAACCTTATCATCCTTATATCACCATGCATAAAGTAAAGTTGGTCGGTCTTTAGATATAGTTCTTCCGCCTTGAAACCAATTGAAAACCATTTGAAAATCAATCAAGATACTTGTGATATAAAATCAAAGTATTTTGTATCTTAATTGTTTTGATATTTTAGAAATGCTCCCTCAACATATGCATAAAATTCGTAAATTGTTTAGCACATGGAGGCAAGAGATCTTTGAAATCGTTAGATTAAGAATGAAAGGTCCAATCTTTTGATTAACATTTTCTAAAATGATCATCATCACTTCCCAATCAATTTGAGTAGATAAAACATTTTGAGGAAGGATGAGGTTTTCAAAGTTTGCTCCCCTCAATATGTGCCTCAAGTTTGAAAGAGTTTTGCACATATTAGAGGAACCCGCACTTAGAGACAATTCAATCACGCTTCAATAATTTAAGGTTTAAAGTAGATGCTCCCTCAACATGTGCATGGAAAATTTGAAATCGTTTGTCACATGCGGGAGGAAAACTTGCTAAACACTTATGAACCCATTTATCGAATTATCGCTTAAACCCAATTTAAATCACAAATTCTCCCCGATCACAATTATCAAATCATTTGAGATTTGTGATCTCTTGTTGATTTAAATTGATTTTGAAAGCTTTTAGGAGAATTGTGACTTAATTATGAAAAAGTTTTAATCGATAAGGATCGGATTTTGAGACTTTAAACTCCATAGATTAAACATGCATGATTTTCTTTTGAAAACAATTGTATGACAAATAACCTTTGATTTAATTGAAATCATTCTCCCTCAATCAATGACATAAGTTGTTGATTGAGAGATAGATATTTTGACAAAAGTTAAGTCCAGATGATTTACAAAAATAGAGTACGAGTTATTTTTCAAAGCAATTAGTTTTCATTAGATTGAAAGCAATTGTTTATAGAATCGAGCATGAGATTTGAAAAGCAAGATAAAGCATGGCTCGTTTTTTCTTTGAAAAGCGGTTATCGCTCGAAATGACAATAAACCATATATTTCACTTTCTCCCAAAAATATTTTTTGATTTTTTTTTTTTTTTTTAAACGAATATGTACATTCGACCAACATCTAAAGACCCGTGTCACTCTTTGACTGACAGCACAAAGACCGTAGATATTAATCGAATCAAGAAAGATATGACAAAAAGACAATATTTTTGAGATTTTTCGAGTTTTTCAGATTTTTATGGATTTTATGAAAGATTTTATATTTTTCTATTTGCTTTTTGTAGGTTTTGTAATTTTGTATTTTGCTTTTGAATAAATATGTACAAGAGATGGATGAAGAAAGACCTTTACTCCTCGACTTCCTCCCAAGACGCTTGAGTGTTTCGTTGAAGGCTTTTCAAGCCAAGTCGTGGAAGAATAAACTCAAAACGTTCTCTTGGAAGAGCTTTGGTGAAGATGTCTGCTAACTGGTATTCTGACTTCACAAAATAGAGTTCCACCACACCGTTTTCCACTTGCTCCCGGATGAAATGATGTCGAATGTCGATGTGCTTTGCTCTTGAATGTTGAACATTGTTGCATGAGAGAGCAATAGCACTTTTATTATCACAGTACAGAGGGATTTTGTTGAATTCAAAGCCATAGTCAGATAATTGGGATCTCATCCATAGGATTTGAGCACAACACGATGACATGGCTATGTATTCAGCCTCTGTAGAGGAAATAGAAGTACTCATTTGCTTCTTTGACGACCACTCACAAGCTTATCACCCAAAATCGAGCACCTCCCGACGTATTTCGACGTGTATCTTGACATCCCGCATGATCAAGATCTCGATAGGTCGTTAGTGACATACCGGTGTCCTTCGGTACCATAGTCCCATATTGATGGTTCCTTGAGATACCGAAGACCCGCTTAACCGCTTCAAGGTGCTTTTAGTAGGCTTAGCCTCGATATCTAGCACACATGCACACAAATGAACAAGATGTCCGGTCTACTAGCCGTGAGGTACATCGTGATCCAATCATACTACGATATTTCGCTTTGATCTACCATGATCCCCGAGTGGTCCTCATCCAAATTTGGTACGCTCAATCATGGGAGTGTCAACGGTGTCACATGAAACAAATCCAAATTTCTTTAAGATCTCATTTGCATATTTAGATTGATTTATAAAATGCCTCCGGACTTTGTGAAATTTGTAATCCCAAGAAAATGACATTTGTCCCATCATTGACATTTGAAATTTGGAACCCATTTCTTTTGAAAACGATCACATTCATTGGGGTCACGAGGCAAAGATAATATCATCAACATAAATCGAACGTGAATTAAATGTTTGCCCGACTTTCGGTGAACAATGTCGGATCAATCGCTCCCTTGTCAATCCAAGAGATAGAAGAAACTTTGACAACAGATCATACCATGCTCTAGAGCTTGCTTCAAACCGTAAAGGGCCTTTTTCAAGCGATAGACATGAGTAGGATGCTCGATTCACAAAACCCTCCGGTCGGTCGACGAAACCACCTCTTTCAAATCACCATTAAGAAAGGCGCTTTCACATCCATCCGATATACGACCATGTTCTTACTAGCGCATTAGCCAAGAAGATTCGATAGCTTCGATACGAGCAACAGAGCAAAAGATTCCTCAAAGTCAATACCTTCTTCTTGACGATATCCTTTAGCCACTAACCTAGCCTTATTTTTCAACACATCACCATGCTCATCAAGCTTCACTTTGAAGATCCACTTTAGAGCAATGATCATAGCACGCCCGAGCAGTACTAATTCCCATACATCTAATCGATCAAACTCATGAATTTCTTCTTGCATGGCATTGAACCAAATTGCCTTCATTCATCGCAGCTTTAACATCTTTAGGTTCGATCTTAGAGAGTACGGAGTTGAAGAAGCACCATAAGGCATCGTGAGTGTTGTTTACGAGTGGATACAGGACGAGAAGGGTTTCCAATGATGTTGTCCAATGGGTGATCATGTGTCCATTTTCTAAGGTGTTCATGTGGTTGTTGTTGTGGAACCAAGTAGCAGAGTCGATGTCTCCGATGAAGATGGTTCGATGATGAATCAGAGCAAATATATTTTCAAATGGAGCATCTTCGGAGTAGCAAAGGGATTAACTTCATCTTGTGAATCGAAGCAATTCCTTGATGTACACTCGGTGATTGAAGGTTTGTTGATGAGATCGATTGATCGCCAGCAGCGCTTCTCGACTTAATGACATAGAAACCAAGGATTGACTTCATTGATGTGGATAGAAGCACCTCTCGATGATGGGATTGATGATCATTAGCAGTTGGTTCATAGTGTTCATCAAACATTGGATCAAATAGTTTCTTCAAGTCATCTTCAAAGGAGGTACATAAGGAGTTGTCAAGCAGGAGCCGTAAACAAGAGTAGAACCGATGGGACTACATGATGATGCGGGTCCGAATCGAGTTGTCCCGGAGCCATTGGACCGGTCACCATCGAACGTAACGTGAATAGTTTCCATGATATTTCGGGTTCTTTTGTTGTAGATTCGTATCCCTTTTGTTTGGTGCATATCCTACAAATACTCCAATGTCCGCTTTAGGTTTAAGTTTGCCTAAGTCTTGACCTCATTAGTTGGATAACACAATGCACCAAACACACGAAGGAATGATAAATTAGGTTTTCTATTGTGGACAAGTTCATATGGAGTTTTTCCATGAGCAAGTGTGAATTAGGGATCGATTTTGAGTGTAGCATGCAGGGCAATGGCTTCACCCGTAGAAACATTGGAACCTTTGAGTAAATCAAGATAGTTCTTGCGGCTTCCACAAGAGTTCGATTTCGCCTTTCAACTACACCGCTCGTTGAGGAGTTCGTGGAACACTTCTTTGATGACCGATTCCAACACTTTCATAAAACTCACTAAGTTGTTTATTAACAAACTCGCCCATTGTCGGTTCGGATGATTCGACAGCTTTGTTAAGTCGAACTCGCAATTGCTTGATAAGTTTGATGATGATATCCGAGTTTCATCCTTTGTCCTTAGGAACTTGACCTGTGAATCGAGAGTAATCATCAACCACAACTAACACATATTTCTTCCCAAAGATATTCTCAGACTCTCATGGGTCCACATAAATCCATGTGTATTGTATGAAGAACTTCAGAATTGAGTTTGTTGTTTTGGGTTTGTGGGCATATTTCTTGCTTTTTCCCAATTGGCATGTCGAACAAAGATGATCCTTTTCATACTTTAGTCTAGGTAAACCTACAACTAAGTCCTTTCTCGAGAGATCATTGATGGTGCCAAGTTCAAGTGATTGAGACGACGATGCCATAACCATGACTTTGTTTTCAAGCCTTTGACAATAAGCAAATTGGAGAAGACTTCATCATATCTTCGATGGAGATGGTGTATAGATTTGACCCACGTGTTCCTCTTAAAAGTTCTTTACCATCAAGTTCTCTAACGAAGCAAGTATGTTTTCTGAAAGCCACTTCTAGATCGTAATCACGTAATCGACCGACAGAGAATAAGTTATGACCAAGACCTTCTACGTAATATACCCTGGAGATAACACTATCTCCGACAACATAATCTCCATAACCCATAATTGCACCAAAATGATCATTCCCGAATCTAATAGTCCCGATGAATTTACTCACGGTTCATGAGCCATGACCGTCTCCAAATATATGCTTGGAACAAACTGAGTCCGTGTACCACGTAACGATTTGAACGATCCGCAGCTGAACACGCACAAGAATGGATAATCGATAATTGGGATCCCCATGCAAGAATGGGTTCCATTTGGTTAGTAATGTGATTGGAACACCCACATCGTAAGTAGAAACAATGGAATCATCGTAAATAGATGCAGATGCATAGTATCCGATTTGACCTATTCGTAGTATGTTCACTTCTTAAGGAATAGTTCTACCAAGAGGCATCCATTTTCTAGTGGGCATTGTCTTAGCAAATTGAGGGCGAATCGATTAACTTTATGGCCAAAAGGTATCCATTGATAACCTATCTTACTAAATGTTCTTCCCGGGTTTCCACTGCTTTCTAACTTTCTTTCGCTTTTGCCTTTTAGCCTTCTTAGCTTGATTTTTAACATTAACAGCTTTAATCGGGCATTTGACAAAGATTAGACAAATCATTCATACCACATTCAAGATTAGTAATGTAAACCACGCAATCATCATTACATGTTTTGCCAAAAGTAGTAGAATTCGTGATTAATTACAAGACGCTTAGAGCTAACACTAGAATCAACACGATTCGCTTTATTCAAATTCTCCCACAAGGATCTTCTACTTTCTTCCAATGCACATTTTTAGCTTGCGAGGTCCTATCATTCCTTGTATTGCCTTGAGACTTTGACCGCTTGCTTTAATGTCACCGATTACTCCCGTAGAGGAATGGGAACATTAGTTGGTTTTGCTACTTTTTGCCTTTCCTGTTTTGATGTGCTGGGATGTGTACTATTTGAAGGCACACTGAGGTTCACTTTCATAACATTGGGCATTGAATGAGTTGTATACTTGGCACTAGGCATAGAACAAGGTATCAAGGGATTGACTTGCTCACCTAAGGTTTTAGGGCATATTGTAATTAAGCATTCTAGAAGTTCTTGAGATCGTTTGGCATATAAGCATGCATGGCCAATTGCATTATCAAGTGGTTTCTCTAACTTATCCTCTTCTACAATCTCACGGAGACATTCTAGGTCGTCCTTAAGGTATGAGAAATATGTTTGAATAGCAAGTTTGTTATTCCTAAGATGAGGAGGAACATATTTCACGCATAAAGCATATTTATTACGTACATGCACCTTTGAAGCACCATTCTCCCATTTGTCATTGGCATTTTCCTTTACCCCGACTCTTCGATTCTCAATTTCCTTTGCAATGAAGTTATTTTTCATTATTTTTGTTACGAGTGACTTTTATTGACTCAAATAACTCATTGAAATGACGTTTAACCTTTTCATTTTCTTCTAGAAAACTCTCATTTTCCTTTGTAAAGCATTAACCAAGTTTTGAAGATGAAAATTTTGAGAATTCCGAGAATCTAAAGGAGGAGGCATTTGGGAGCCACCACATTGTTCATTTCACCCTTTAATTGAGAAATTTGGGCTTTCAACTTTCTCGATCGTGTTACAATGAGCTTGAATCGCTCATCACGCTTTGTTTATTTCAAAACCGCATCAAACTCGAACATCCGAGGATATCTTGATGTTTGAGGTTTTAACATTTTCTTTGAGATGTTGATATTTTAGTTGTAAATCAAAATGTTCAACTTCTAGTTTAGAAAAATGTTTTACCAAATTATCGTGATCATCCTGCTCAATTTTCTCACTTAGTTTAGAGTTTTTGATTTCAAGCTCAATGACACGATCATGGGAGACTTTCAAAGCAATGATAATTCATGAAATTGAGAAGCATTAATAGAACAATTAGTGGCAAGATAGAACACATCTTGAGAGATACATTCGTAAATAAGATTCTCATTCAAGGTATGCAAGTTCTTCCTCTCAATCTCATTATATTTTAATTCTCGCTCATAGTCACTAACCTCAACAATCATTGCATCAAATTCCTTTTCCATTCCTTTAATATCTCAGATCTATCCCTTTTAAGACTCTCAAATTGATCTTTTAGTTGTTTAAAGAAAGG
This sequence comes from Chrysanthemum lavandulifolium, assembly GCA_022545495.1. NCBI lineage: Eukaryota > Viridiplantae > Streptophyta > Magnoliopsida > Asterales > Asteraceae > Chrysanthemum > Chrysanthemum lavandulifolium. Next base: position 195,873,659 of record CM040246.1, read on the forward strand.
CATGACCTCCGTTAAATAACATTCTTTTGTTTGCTCAAACCCCTTTCCCTTCGCTATCCCAGCTGGTGTGATCCTTTTCTTACAAGTTTTCTCAAAGTCAACAAATAATTGAAAATAACATATTGACCGATTAAGGTCTTGCTTTTAGTGGCAATAGTTCTAGGAACTAAATGCATTGGTGTATTTGGAGGATACACAATCAGCAGCATTTTCCTAAGGGAGGGTTTGTTTCAACAAGATTTTCACTTTTTGCTTATCTAAATCCTTTTTCCGTAACACTTGTTCGTGTGTTAACAAAGTTTGAGGCTTAAACTTGTTTAAGGAAATCCAATTTTCCTTTTGTAATCATGGGGTTTGACAATGATCTTATTCTCTTTGCACTTGGGATCGTTAAGCTTCTTATCCATTTTCTCCCTAGATGCATCATCTAATTTTCTATCTTCCTCAAGGCAATCAATGCAACTAGGTGTCTGCTCTAGGTTTAAGAATCTCATTGCCATCATAGATTACATTTTGAGCAGCTTTTGCTATCTTACCATACTCGTGGTTGGATTCCTTTATAATGGGGATACTATGCTTATCACGAGAACTCTATGCTTCGTGATCATGTGAGCAATCAATTGTATTCCTTGTACGCATAACTTATTTTCGAGCTTGTTTTTCAAGGTTTTAGATTAGAAAATCATTCAAAAGTTTTGATTCCTTAGCATCGAATTCTTGCTTAAGCATTTTAACATTTTCTTGAAGTTCTTGTTTTTGCTTAGCGCTTTAGAAAGCTTTTCTTGTAAGGAGTTTAACTCTTGTTTTAATACTTCTTCTAAACTTACTTTTTCTAATAGTTGTACGCATTTGGTCATCCATTTCCCGCTCACGGGTGGTTAACTCAAACTTAGCACGTTGTTCATAAATGGCCACTCGCTCTTTATAGGCATTAAGTTCGAGATAACAGAATCATCGTGGGCACATGCAAGGTATTCATCAAAAACATAGTCATCATTGATCGCAGAAGATGCATCACTTGGTACAATCTCACTTTCACTTTGTTTCACATATTGATCATATGGGACAACATTGATATTACCCATATTTTCAATATCCGACTCAATAGTTTCAGTTGATTGTACTTTGTCATGCATCTTTGCACATCAAGATCATCGATAGTTTTAATACCTCGTAAATGATTTTGTCTTTGGATGGACCAGCTTGTGGTGATGAAGAGACTTTAGAAGGGACCATTGGAGAAATGCTAGCCATGAAAATTGTTTGTGCAAGAGGTTCATCATCAACGCCGAGTCGTATGCATCACAATCGCCGACTTGAAAGGCATTCGATGATTGTGGCCTATCTCCGAATTGGTCGCTCATCCACATCTCGCATCATATGTCTTGGCATTTCCTCAAGAAGAAACAACAACTCCTCTTCATCCAAAGTCGCACCATTATCCCGAGCTTGCACAAGCAACATCTTATCCTCAAGTACTCGATTCGAGGGCTTTGGCGATGTGCGCCCTTGCAATATGTCCTCACCACCACAGCTTGTAACACTTGATCGGCTTTGCTTGTCCTTGATTTCCATTCCTTCCCTATTCGATTTGCCACATATCCTCTATCAACTCCACCTCTTCCTTGTTCATACCGCTTTCTTGAACCGGTTGTACCATAACCTTCCCATCTCGACAAAGGCTTGATTGTGTGGATTAGATGTCGCTCGAGGTTGTTGTTGGTGTGTGAGAGAGTTCATGTTTTGACCGATCATGAGAGCCGCTTGATTAATGAAGTTTCCCACGCATCAAAGATCGCTTGTTTGAACATTGGATCGGGAATGAGTTTGTGATTACCATTACCCATGGGTATGACTTGTGAAGCTTTGGTTGTAATCCCAACATTGGTGTAAAATGCGTTGAATCATTTGATGAACTTGTTTCTCCCTGCTTTGATTTGAACCGATTAAGAATCATTTTTCAAACATGGCATGTCTCTCATTCTCAAGGTGAAGGCATATAGTTGTTCATAGTTGGTGTTCTTCAAACCTTTGGTTAGCTTCACAGAGGTGACAAACTTGTGCCATTCGGGATTCATGTTGTTCACAAATTTTGAGTTCAATCAATGTTTGGCATGGTCATTTTGATATTCCTCATATCATTAACAAGCTTGTGGAATCTCACGTAATACTCATAGACACTCTCATCGTGTTTCATCTTGAAGTGCTCAAATTCATCATAGAGTTGTGATTCTCTGCCTTCCATAGTTAATTCGTAACCCGAGAGAAGCATCTTGACATTATCCCACACCGCCTTGGCTTCGTGTTGTGATTGATAAGCTTGTAGATATCCTTTGAAGACCTTGAAGTATGATGTTAGAAGCCCCGATATCAAGATCGAATCTCTTTTCTCCTTATCATTGAGCTCATCATATGTCTTTGGTCCGTCTATTCCATAGATCATTGTTCCATCTGCAATGTATCAATTAAGTCTCTTGTAGTCTCAATCGATAAGGTCCTTCATCAATCGATTTGAGAATGTTGACCCCATTTTCCTTTCCAAGACAAGACAACTGATTCTTTGAGCCCAAGAGTCGTAGTCGGCTCTGTCAAGCATGGGTGGACGAGTATCCGAACCACCGCTTGAACATCCTCAACAATAATGGAGATGATTGTAGGTACGCTGGTAGACATGTTTAAAGATTACACGGATTTTATAACTCAATGATTAAACCGGAAATAGATTCTTTCACGGATTTTACTAAATCAAGAGAAAACCAGACATACACACAAAAGTCAACCAAGTCGCTAAGAATCCTTGAACCAAGTCGCTAAGCACCAAGTTGCTAAGTAATAAGAAGACAAGTCGCTAAGTTCCAAATCGCTACGAATTTTGACAGCAAGTCGCTATGCACCAAGTCGCTAAGACGTCAAGTCGCTAAATAGCAACTCGCTAAGGTCCAAATCGCTAACACCAAGTCGCTAAGAAACTTAAAGAACAAGTCGCTATCAAAATTGAAAGCAAGTCGCTACCTTACCAAGTCGCTACCCGTAGTGGAGAATCCACTAAGTGTATCGTTTGTCGGCTTGTCTCAAAAGACAAGTCGCTAGGACCAACTCGCCACCAAACTCACTACAACTCGCTACCTTTATCAAGCAAGTCGCTAAGTAGAAATTCACCCGAGAGCCAAGTCGCTACCAAGAAAAACTTTAAAACACACTTTTCAATCCAAAACAAGCTCAACCACAAGGATTCAAGCTTACCAAATCAAAACCCAAGCACATACAATGATTCTAAACACAAAAGTACACCCAAAATTCAAACTTTAACACTAGAAATGAACCAAATGATGCAAAACCACTAAACTTTTTCAAACTCAAAACCATCTAAAACCACTAGAAATCCAAGGATATGTAAGAGATGATCTAACCATGGCTCTTGATACCATTTGTAACATATTGATTTCACATACACATCAAATCACTAACACAAGGGCGACAAGATGAGTTTTAGAGAGAAAGTTAGAGGTTTGGGAACTTTAGTGAGAGAAAGAAAATCTTATTATGAGCTCCAACTCTACCTTGGGAGGTAGAGAGTATTTATAGTCTTACAATAAAACGCCACCGACGGGTCAGTGGATCGTGCATACAGCTGGTAAAGACCCGTCCGTCCTCCACGGTGTTACCTAACTAAATACTACTTAACATTAAATAACTACGACTACGAGCTTTCTAACGGATACATATACTTGAGGTGACCGACACTTTAATACCGGATTTTCTAAATCCTAACAACTATATGTTTGGATGTTGATTTGATAACAACATTTTCTAATTTATTTTTCATTTAATTGCACTAATCTTCTTTGTCATGTTGATTAGTCAAAGCTCATACCCACCAAGTATAGGAATCGCTTGGTAACAAGAATACCTTCCTAAAGAAGGTATCTTAAATGCAAAGGAGCGAGAATCGTCTAAGTGACATTTGTTGTGTCATTTGTAAAGACATTCCTAAGTGCATTCGAGGTATGACTTTCCACTTATATCTAAATGATATTAGTTTAATAAATTAGTGTTATTTGTTAGGCATTTACATGAGTAGATTTCGTGTTTACACATGTTTTACATGTAGCTTCATTAGGAAGCTTTTTCTCACATACGTGTTTTATCCGTCTAAAAATCATGGTTTATAAAACTTGTGTTTTGTCTCTTTAATCCAAAAATCATATCTTCTAATAATAAAACAAAACACAAATCTCAAAATTCCTCCTTCCCTATAAATACTTCCACCGTCGACCACTCTATCAAACCCTCACTTTTTCAAATCTTCCAATTTCAAAATTTCCTCTCATTCAAAACTTCATCTTCCTCCTCATTCCATCTCAACCGAAACCAAGAAGATTCGTCATCAACATGGTTTACATCGCCTCGTGCTCATCGCCTTAACACTCATCGCACTTGTGTTCCCTATGATGAAGTTCACATATGGAGACATTTACTTTGTGTTGTTAATCTACATTGGGATCATATACCCAATCCTTTGTATCATCCTTAGTATTGAAATGCAATATTACTAATAATGTAGTTATCTAGGTTATTATTATCATAATATGTTTGTCATTTCTTTTGATTTATTTGTTTCATATTCTTTCATGATACATTAGAAGTCATGTATGCATGCTAAAAGAAAATGTAGGATAAAACATATTTCTTGGTATAAAAATGTAAAACCTATGTTTTTATCAAATATGTTTACATTACTACGGATCCACGGATCTCGGATGATATACTAGCGGATCCCTTTTGTAAAGGAACCGTGGGATCCGTCCTCTTCGAAAACAGTTTTCATGCAAGATTAAAACCACTATCTTTCTAAAAGTAATAATCCACTAGAAAGTCAAAACCTTGAGTAAGTTAGAGTGTTAAAAACCATTGTTAATAAAAATCTAGTAAAAACATTAGATAATCATAGGTTGATAACAAACATCACTTTTTATTAACTCATCATTTCTATAGGTTCAACTATGACGCATGAATATGAGTTTGATTTTTCACTCACTAGATTCTACACTCCGAACATCTCCCTTGATCCCAACACACCTGGCAATTATGTCCGTGGGTTCAATAATCTCGAAAACCGTCACTTCCACGAAGGACGTATTGTAGACACCTCTCTACAATTCGAAAAAGGTATCAATACCTCCTTCCGAGCCATAGGACTAGAATGTCTTCTTGAAATCAACGAGAAGATAAGTCCAAGGTTTATAATGGAATTCTTCCGTCAAGTCGAACTCGTTCGTAACGAGGATCGCTCTCTGTCTCTTTGGTTTTATATCAAAAACCAAAAGTTTACTTTAACCCTTGGGCATTTTGATCACATCTTCCGGATTCCAAATCATGGACAATGTGCCTTCACCAAGATTGGTCTCTTGATTCTCTCTTCAACTTTCATGAAGAAAATAGTCCATATTGTTCACACATACCCTCCCGGAAGATTTAAATCGCATAATATGCAAACCTCGACCATATTACTCTGATCCAAACATTATCTTCACACGGGACATCCGAGAAGAGTACAAGCCTCTTGCACTCATCCTACGTGAAAATGTTTGGAGCCTTAGAGGGAAATCGAGAAATCCTTCCCGCTTGTTGTGCTCACATGTTGTACTATTTGCTAACACAACCATACAATCTCGCCTACTTCTTTCAAAGGCGAATTGTAAATCTTCAAGGCTCCAAGAATAAACTCATCCCTTATGGAATGTTCTTGACACACCTCTATCATAATGTTATGCACTTCCATCCTCAATTTCAAAGACCGTTGTACGTACTTGTAAACAAGATTATGGAACCGCTAAACATATCTCTCATGAAGACTTTCTTCATTATTGATTCCACCAACACTCACCAATCACGTAATGATCCTCCTAGCGAAAACACTTAAGAAACCTAGTAGTATTTCAAAATATGATCAATTCTCTTGTACTCGTGCTTTATCAATGTAATCCTATTTCTCTCATGAAATAAAACATCTTACATTTGATATCTTAGTGTTAGAACCCCTTTAAACTAACCTTGGAATATAATGCATTGTCAAGATCATTGCATACCTTTAGTAAAGGTTCTCACGAGTAGATGGATCCCAAAGTTTTTGCTAGACGGTTCCCTATACTTAGGGAACCGTGGGATCCGCAAGCAATGAAAATGCAATTGCAAGCATTATATTTCAAACATATCCTTAGAACACCTCACACTAAGCTAAACATAGTGTCTTAAGGCAAATTAAGTCCTTATCAAGATAGGTTGATCTTTCCTACTCACACATAACTCACCTAGATCACACTCTAAAGACGCTTGTAGATCTATCATCTCATTTTAATCCATTACTCTTCCGCTTTCAAATCACACTTCATTTTCATTTGATCCCTCACATTTAGCCTTAGAAATCTTTCGATTATGGCAAAATTGATCATAATCATCCTTACCTCAAAATTGATCAAAGTTGATCAAACTCTAGTTTTTCCCATCTCAAAGCTTCTAGGATATTTTCCAAAACACTATCCTAAGTCACAACCTGATCTCTAGGATCATTTAGCTTCAATTGACACTCTCATCTTTAGTATCATCCTTGCTCATCCATTGGTACTCATGAAAGTTCCAAATCCTTCTATAACAGAAAATCATTAGCTACATCACTCATTACCTTCAAATACTTAAGCACCCCTTCATTTAAGACACTTAGGAGGATGAAACACTCAAGATGATGTAGATCTTAGATCTTAGAAACATCATTTCCACTCTTTCATAGTCGCTAAGAGCCGGATCCCTAGGATTAGCCTAGACGGATCCCTCGAGGAGGAACCGTGGGATCCGGATGACGCCTATGTCAATTCTTGCTAAAACAATCATTTCAACTCATCTTCCTAACTCAAACACTCCATCTCATCTTAAATGAGTTCCTCGATTAGTGCAAACTCGAAGTTGACTCTTGTGCATGTTAATCATCACATTCCAATGAATCCTAGTGGTTTAAGGCTTAAATGCACTTGCCAAATCTCTTGGTTTATAAACCACTTTGTTAGGACCTCCATAGTCATCACTCTCATCCTAACTTTCAAGACTTTAGAAACCCTTACAAACCTCTTGAAATCATCTCATCATGAGGAAAACCCCAAGTAATAACTTATCCACCAAAGAACCACCAATGAAAAGGGGTCGTGTCATACACGAAATCTCTTCAACCGAATCATCTCCGGTTAAGCCAAAAAATGATAGGACCTTTACTCAACCAATCAAACCAATTCCTAAAAGGATAATACCCACAAAACTACCTATGCCAAACACCACCATACCTTCTAGGCCAAACAATATAATCTCCACTAAACCATCACCATTGGTTCCTAGAGCTATCTCTTTTACATCCTCACTATCATCACCACACCTCTACAATTTAGAGGACTTGCCTCCTAGGCCGTCTCATCCGCTTCCGCCGACAACATTTTCCTCATTAGGAGGAATAATGGTACAAAATCAAGGTGTTGAGTCAACACTTACTCCGGCTTCCTTTTCGCCGTTTCCATCATATAATCCCATTTGGATTATGAGAAATCATCAAATTCAACCACCCGACCATATGGAAGTTGACACTTCTCTACCACCACCATCATTCTTGGACGAACCATTCTCAAATGCGCCTCCACCAATCCCTCCATCGTTTGAAGCTCCACAAGCCGCTTCACTTGATCCTTCGCATCAAGCCATTTCATTTCTTCCACCACCACTACCTAGCCATGACAAAGATTGCTATCATTGTCAATATGTTGAAAGTTTGATACATGAAGTACGAGAAGACCAACGTTTCATGTTCTATCATCTCCTCGAACGTTTCGACGAGATTAAACCTAAACAAAACTTGAGCTAGAAGATTTTAGTGGTGTCCTAGCATCAAGCGATAGTTGGTTTAGAAAATCCTAGTCATGTATTTTCTTATTTTCTTAGTTTTTAGAGTCATGTATATCATAACTCTAGTTTTATTAAATGGAATTACATGCTACTTGTTATTTTTCTAAGCATATGATTACTTTGTATTCATATCTCATTTTGTGATAACATTACTTGTTATATCACCTTGCTGAAATTATCATCGCCTATACGGATCCTCGATTGCCTAGACGGATCCCTACTAGGAGGGAACCGTGGGATCCGTGAGACGAAAACTATTTCCTACTAACTTGGACCACATTTGCGTGAAATTGTAAATTATACTTGTTTTCTAACCTTTGTTTTGTAGTTATTCAATTTACACATGAAGACTTTGACATCCTAAAGCTAGGGGAGCTTTATGTCAAAGCAATACATTGCAAATTACTTGCAATATTAGGTTTACATTTCGTGACATCCCCTTGCATAATTGCAATCATCAAGGGGGAGCACATTCGTCACTTAGACGAAATCTTTTGCAACTTACTTGCAAACAAACTAGATTGGTATCACTTTCTTGACGCCCTAACATAGGGATGGACTCGTCCGTCAAGGGGGAGTAAAGACGAGATCCTTTCCCGTTATTTGCTCTCTACCTCTTTTTATTTCTTTCACATGTTTTTCTTAAAAACAACGTGTTGCTTTCTTTCAAGGCTCTTTTTGTTTCGACAAAAAGGGGGAGAAGAAAGTAAAAACTACAAATTCAAACTTCTACAAATTTTAGCTTTTCCTTAAAATAATTTTATATTTTGTCATCAACAAAAGGGAGATTGTTAATACAAATAAGCCGTAAAATGTTTATTTATATTTTACGATCTTCTAATGTTTTGTCGATAACAAACGTAAAATCATTTTAACGAAACAAATAAAATACGTAAATGGTTTAAACTAATAGTTTCTAACATTTTCACATTTTTACATAAAACACTAAAACAAGTATAAGTGATTTTATGACTTAGTAATACATATGTACAACAACTAGTGTTTACATATTTGGGTATAATATACACATAACTAATATGTAGTATATTGGGTAATATAAATGGATAGAAACTTAAGTATCACAACCCATTGGGAAAATATATTGAATGTAGTTAGGTACAACCCAAAGCCCATAACCCATGGAGCTTGACCTATAACCCATTGCATGACATCATGCTTATATCATACATGGATAATATCCATAACCCATGGATCAACCCATACCCAAGTGACCAAGTGCATTGCACTCAAAGATACATTGTATCTAGCTAAAGATCCATGGTTCAACCCATGACCTATAACCAAAATACCCATGGGTAAAGGGAGCGTCCCATGGATCCATAGCTTAACGCTAGACGGATCCTTGTGGAAGGGATCCGTGGGATCCGGGAACGAGAGTTTTTCTTCTATAAATAGTGAGCCATTTCTTCATTGTTTCTTACCCTTTCTAACACACTTTCTCCCTGAGTTGAAAACTCACTAACCTCATATCCAAGAGATCTATGTTTGTAGTTTTGTTTTTGTGTGATCTTCTAGGTTCCTCTTAAAGGCAAGATCACCACCTTTGAAGTCGAGCAAGCTCAAGTCCATGAGTTGCCATGCTTCCTCATCATCAAGGCTACTGAAGTCTTCTTGTTGATGATTCCTTTCTTTCTTTTAAGAAGTGTAGTGTTGAAGACATTAGTGAAATATGTCTCAAGTGTCAAGACGAAGATATTAGTGAAGGGTATCTATCGTCTATAACATAAGCACTTGTGGTAGGTGCTTAGAAGTCAAGACAAGAAGCATTAGTGAAAGGTGCTTAGAAGTCAAGACTATAAGCATTAGTGAAAGGTGCTGTGAAGACACAAGACATTAGTGAAAGGTGTCTTGTAGATCTAGTCAAGGCATTAGTGAAAGGTGCCTTAGATGTACATTCGATATAGTGTATTTTGATGTACAAGATAGACTAGTATTAGATCCAAGGATATTGATATCCTTGATGATGTTGTAAAGGAGTAGATCTCATTTGGGATTAGTCGTTGGTGTAGTGTGGTAGTAGTTCCTCCATTGCAATGGAACTAGGTGCTTAGCCTAGTACCTATTAAAGGGCAGGCGACGTTGTGTAGGTGTAGTTCACCTTGGAGTGAAAGAACTAGGTACTTAGCCTAGTACCTTATAAAGGGTAGGCGACGTTGTGTAGGTGTGGTTCACCTTGGTGTGAAAGAACCCGGTGGTTAGCCTAGTACCGGAAAAAGAGTAGGCGACGTTGTGAAGGCTTCTCCGCCATAAGGAGATTGGTGTAGTGTTTACGAACTCTCGAGTAGGTGACTCGGGAAGTGGAGTAGGGCAAGGAAGGTGTCCTTGTAGCCGAACCACTATAAATACTCGTGTTGTGGTTTTGTACTTCTTACTCTTATCTTTTCATTACATATCTTTATATGCTTTTGTGGGTACTAACTGCTTTCTCAATTAAGACTTTCATACAAAGATAGGTGTCAAAAGAGATTGAAATATTTCATGATGCAAGTTCAAAGTTCAAATCCAAGACATGGTATTGTCCAAAAAAGTATTAGAACTTACAAATGTTTTCATGATAATCTTCTAGTCCTAAGTTATTATTTCAATAGATGGACATATACCAAACTTAGTATCCTATTTAACAAAAACACCAAAAAGTTAGAAAAAAAAGTTTTAATGAATGATAATATACAAGTGGTAGCTCAATTCTAACACATGGTTAACCTAGAATGCGATAGATGAACACCCATAACTTGGGAAAAAGTTTAAACAGTCAATAATGACCAGGTATTGATGAGAAGGGTTGCTACACAAACTTTGTATTCTATGAACGGCAAATACTAGGTTAAAAAATATAAAGAGCGTGAATGATATATTATTGAGGATAATATGGTAATTTAACTAAGGCATGTAATCATGAAAAGCCGCTTCCCTTCCCAATCCGCCTAAAATTGGACGGAACCAAATATCACTCAAAAGCCCATCCTTCCCTCCTCCCACCTTCCGTCCCTACCTTTCTATCTTAAAAACTCAAGAACACCCTTTTTGATTTCCTTCCCTCCCTTCCATTACTTTAAAAAACTCGAAACAGGCGTTAAGGGATCCGTCTAGTGTAATGTCAGGGATCTGTGGGACGCTCCTCTTTGCCCATGGGTTTTTTGGTTATGGGTCATGGGTCATGGGTCATGGGTCATGGGTTATGGGTTGGTTCATGGGTATTTCATTAGATACAATGTATCTAATAGATGCAATGCATCTAGTCAAATGGACATGGGTCAATACCATGGGTTATGGATATGCTCCATGGGTTGTGATTTTTACCCATCCTAATAAACTATTACAACAAATGATTTATTACAATAATTTGTATTAAATGACTATATGTAGATGCTTTACAAAAATAACATGTATCCTTATATATTTACTTATGATAACATTATATTTGTTATCAACAAAACACAAAGAGATCGCTCAATATTAATAAACGTTTTTTCGGTTTATTTGTATTAACAAAGACTTTATCGAGAGAAAAGATTTGAACTTTTAAAGATTTTAAAGAAAGTAAATAATGGATAAATATAGATTTTATTAAAAAGTATCCATATATATACTTCTTACCGCCTAAGAGTAGGTAACGGTACTATTTATACAGTAAAAACGTATTTTCCCTCGACCAACACTAACGGTAATATTTTTGCACTACCAGACTTAAAATAGTCAAACAGACTTAAGTGTGACATCACCAGTTTTAACTCTGAATAGTAGCACTTCCAACAGTATAGCTTCCATACCTCCCTTATCTTTGATAGATATTGCATTTCCTTGAAAAATTAGTCTAAAACCAAGAGAAATACAATATGTAGGTCTTTAAAACAGAATTAATTCAAAAACCACCAGAATTAATTCATAAAGAAACCAAAGAAAAATTTTTAAGCACACCAAAGGTATTATAGCAAACACAGAAATCAAAAGATGTTCACAAAACCACCAAATCACACCAACACACAGTTGTTCATAATACTCTCATAAAAATCTAACTATGCATAGGTTAGTCTATGCTGCCTCCAAAGGTAACAGAAACTCCTTGGACTTCCTCAAAATCCTCCAAGTGATCCTTGTTACCAGTCATATGCCCAAAATATCCGTTGTCAAAGATTCCTCTATCTCCCATGTTTAAATAAGGATGTTCCTGAACAGAAAATAGAAATTAGTTTCTCTTGGGGACCCAGGCCTGTAAAGGCTTGGGTATACCTTGTGGACCTTTAGATTTGTCAGTATTGAAAGAAACTGGTCCACTATTATACTTGAAGTTTGGTTTGGTCTGTCTCCAAGTATAACCTGCCAAGGGCTTAACAGTAGCCCCCTAATTAACTCTTGCAGCATAAGATTAAAACATTTGAGCTGCATTTAGAGTCATGGGTCTTCTTACAGGTGAGTGAGAACCATAATGAAGTCTTTGATTAAACTAGTTCACCTGTGGTTTTCTAAACTTGGGACTGGGTGAAGGACTGGTATGTTTTGATTTAGCATTCATATACCCAGAATTAACTTTAGCTTGGCCAGACTTAACATGACAAGTATTAACTCTAAACATATTACCAGTATTAAAGTTTTGCCTACCAGTACTAACTTGTACACCAGTACCCACCCTTGATCTAACAGAATTAACAGAAGTACTACCAGTATTAACAGGTACTGGTCTTGTGACAAACTTATTAGCATAGTTAATCCTGTTCACATTATTCCACATTGGTTTAACATAAATATTTTCAGTGTGTACAACCGTTTTCTTTCTTAACTCGACCTCCTTAGCTATTCTTTCTCATGATAGTCACAGTCTCTAATTAAATGACTTAGGCTTCCACATACAAAACAACTCTTTTTAGTGAAAGAGTATCCATCCCCAAACTCTCTCTGCATTAACCCATTCCAGTCTTTTCTGTCAATCTTAGGTGTCTCAAGTTTGACCTGTTTCTTAGGGGTTTGGACATAACTAGGTTTAACAATTTTAGGTTTAGACACAAAAATGACAGGATCAGTTTGTTTTGGCACATAAGTCTCACTATTTAAAACTGGTTTAGAGATCCTTATGCATTCAGACTTAAGTTCTAGAGAACATTCAGAGATACTTCCAGTGGATCCTTCATTGTCATTAGATTGACAAGAAGAGTACTCACGGTCTTATCTTCGAGACACCGGTTTCAAAACTTTTCTCACGAATCCTTCTTGTCATTTGATTGTGGTTAGTAAATTCAATGGAGCAGTCTTGAGAAGCAAGAGTCTCGTGGTTCTTCCATTGCTATAGTCAAATAAGGACTCATCATATTCTTTTTCGTGTTTAGGAGTATAATCATCATTAATTGGTGGTGGAACTCCCTTGTTGTTTTTAGTTTTAGCAAATCTATGATATATAGGTTTACCTTTAAAGTCACCTTTTGAACTAACAAAAACATTTTTCCATTACCTCTTCCTCATATCCTAAAACTTCTTTATCTGATTTTATCCCATACCCTAAACCAATTTTACTTGTTGAGCTCATTCCTGAATTTACTAGCTTCCACATATTTTTATTACTATTTTGCCATGAGTCAACTATCTTTTGCAACTCTTCTTTATCTTTAACTGCCTTCATTCCAATTCTTCTATATTTTCTAAGCTTCTCATCTTTTTCAAATATTTCATTACCTTGGAAAGTAATCTTTTCATTTAGAGATGCATTGTGTTTTTGAAGAGTATTTACTTGTTTTTCTAATGTTTTAACAGCATTTTCATAAGCAAGTAATTTAACTTCTTGATCACCTAATTGACCTATCTGTTCATCACAAAGACATTGCAGTTTATTGTATGAATCAGTGCAAATTTTTGAGCATAAAGTTACCTCACTGCTGAAGCTTATAGCCATGAGAGCATGATTGACTTATGTCCCCTCAGTAGGATGCTCTCCCCAATTAATCACACCAGCTTCCAAAGTTAGCAGCACCATCTGACTCTTGTCTTCCTTCTCAGCATGCCTAGGATAGAAGGAATCCCTTTTCTTTTCTTCATTGGCCTCCTTTACTGTACATTCCTTAGCAAAGTGACCCCTTTCTTGACACATGTAGCACTTAAGCTTTGACTTGTCAAATCCTACTGGTCTCTTTCCATCAAAACGAACCTGCCTACCAGTCTTCTTGAAGAATTTCTTCATTTTCACATTGCCAGTTTATATCCATTTCCTCCATCTCCTCATCTTCAATCTGATCCAAGTCTTCATTTAGAATGTTTTTAGATTGATTAGAAAATAGTGAGTAGATGATCTTATCAGCAAAACCAGCAGCCTCATCCTTTTCCTTTACACCAGAAGAAACTGTATAGCTACCAGAACTAAAACAACTACCAGACTTAACTTTGGTTTCAGTGCTTTTGCCTTGAGAGACAAAGGCAACATTGTTGTCACTTGAAGAAGCTCTTGAATTCCCCTTGATGTCTTGTTCATAAACCCTAAGATTATTATACAAGTCACCTATTGACAGAGTGTCAATATCTTCTTTAGTTCTCATAATCATTGCTAGATTTGACCATTCATTGGGCAATGATTTGAGAAACTTCATATTGCATCTTCATTAGACACTTGCACCCATGTGCTTCTAACGTGATAGGAGTTTTGGAATCATCATAGCCTTTCTCCGTGCCTTGAGCGCTAATGGTAAATGCTTCAAACTGTTGTTTATAAACATCTTTTGCATTTTCTTGGAGTTAACGTTTCCTCCAAATATGGTTCGAATAGCCTCCCATATCTCCTTAGCATCATCCATACTGTGGAACCTTCTCAGATGTTCATTTGGTATGGCCATTAATAAGAGAGTTCTTGCCTTTCTTTTTTTCTCTACAGCAAGTATATCTGCAGCAAAGATTGGTGGAAGAATCCTGACTATGCCATCTTTACCTTTGGAAATTCTCTTCTTTGAATTCCCATTCTGAATCACTTTCCAGACCTCATTATCTATATATTCCAGATAATGTTCCATCTCCATAGCCCAGATGTCGTACTCTTCCTTTTTCAGAATAGGAAGTTTGAGATTGGAGATAGTAGTTGTTGCAGGAATTTGTTGTTGTTGTTTCTTAGTTCCTGCTTCCGATGCTTCAGTTTCATGGTCAGAAGCCTCTTCATCACTAAGATGATTTGAGAAATCATTATGATGAGACATTCTTTAGGATTTTTTTATGAGATGAGTATTGTTGGTGAGTTTTGTTTCTTCAATTTAGAGTCCTTCAACAGGCTCTGATACCACTTGTAGGTCCAAAAGTTTATGGATCCAAGTAGCCTTGAATGACTAATAGTAAACTTGAATAAATTCAAATTACTATATGAAGAACTCTTTGCAAAAGCTTAATGTGCTAATGCGGAATCTTAACACACAAAGTATGAAGAACACAAGAATAACAAACTTCGTAATTACTATTAATTTGCTCAAAAGCTAATGCTTACAACTCGCCACTTAACCTAATACCTTAGGGATCCTTTTATACACCAAGGAAACCCTAATTGACTAACAAACTTGTAGAAGGGTAAAGATATATTTTCATAAGATATCTCTACGCGTACATATCTATTCCTAATATTATTCTAACAAACTATTCATAAACAGACTTAACTATCGACCATTTGTTATGCCAGACTTAACATCATTAGTTCTGGCAGACTTAACTACCAACAGACTTAATTCTGGTCTACCAGATTTAACTACTAAAGCTATCAGAATTAACACTAAACAAACTTAAACATACTTAAATCTATTTTTACAAAATATAATTCCCAACAGAGCATTTAGCAGAGTTGTGATTCTTAATATTCGTTTGACATTAACTAAGTAGCTTATTCATGAAAGTGGTATATAGTAAAACATGTGGGTAGATGGTAACCATTGGATGGAAATAGAACGGATCTTTAGTAACACTAGGCGGTACATGCGCTAGCGAATGATTCTTAGCGGTCGACAATTAAAGATATGCAATAACGTTTAAAATAGAGCGCGGAAATATCAAAACGTAATTTCAAACGGTTATAAGTTTTATAACATGCGAAAATTAAACTCAAACAAAAATTCTATAATGGTTTCTAATACCTTTACTAAATAATTACAACCTGCAACAATATAGATATGCAAAAAGTGAGTTTTTATTTAAATATCGATCAATAACAAATCTGTTCACATGTAAACTTTTATTTTTGTTGACACTAATAAAATAATACAAACTGACCAGGAATTATACAAATGCAATACAACTATAATGGTTTCTAGAAGAGATCAAATATTACTTCATCCGTATCATAATTATTGTCCAGTGTTGACCTTTGAAGTCTTTAGCTTTCAACTTTGACGTTAAATAATAACACAAAAAATAACATTTAGTTGCATAATAAAGACTTTAAAATTCAATAGTGGACAACAATTATTGGACGGGGGGAGAATACAATTAAATAACATTACTTTAATGATTGCCTAGAAAATTTTTTGTTGCGTATCTTCAAAAGTGATCGATAATCGGGCTTTTCAAATGTTTCATGGCATTTCTTTAAATGCTACTTCCATCTAGAAAAAACAAATAATGTAACGAAACGCATGTTAGTTTAATGAAGAGAATAATAATAAAAATGAAAAAGAAATTATATATCAAAATTGATATTTATTATGGAAGATCAGTTTTTCAAATAAAAATAAAGCAGAAATTATAGATCATGTTTTAACAATAATGACCCGAAAATTATGCATCTTCCTCCATAAGCTTTGACAATTTAATTGATTACCTTAAATAAAATTTAAATCAAATTTTATTAACTCATAATTCAAATCAAATATTTCATGGCATTTCTTTAAATGCTACTTCCATCTACAAAAAAACAAATAATGTAACGAAACGCATGTTAGTTTAATCAAGACAATAATGATAAAAATGAAAAATAAATTATAGATCGAAATTGATATTTATTATGGAAGATCGGTTTTTCAAATAAAAATAAAGCAAAAATTATAGATCATATATGCATCTTCCTCCATAATTTTTGGTAATTTAATTGATTATCTTAAATAAAATTTAAATCAAAATTTTATTTACTCATAATTTAACTTGTCTAAGTTTCTTTCGAATGAAGATTTTAAATTTTCATGTATTAAGTTGTGTGAAACTTTTATAATAGTGCTTTTACTTACTTACTGTATATGTTTTCTTCCAAATAAACCATTGTGTACTAGTGATACATAGTGAAGCGAAAAGGTCCAGACCAAAAGTATCATCTCACCATTAAAAGGATATGAAGCTATAAATAGCTAATACCAAAAAAAGGCATGCCCCACTCCAAAGGCATTTTGCACAAATAGCAAAATGGCTATAAATACATTGGCATTCGTCATGTAAAGCAATTGTATTCCAAAGAACAACCTCGAAACCATGCTTGCATCATTTTTAAATGAATGTTTGTGAATTTATTTCTGAAAAGTATTTTCATTCTATAACAAATATTCGTAATTTAACCTGTCAAGTTTTTTTCTTTGGATGAAGATTTCAAATTTTCAAGTTTTGAGTCGTTTGAAGCTTTTGTAAAGTTATTGTTCTTTACTTGCTGCCAAGCCTAAAACTTCGTAACTATGCTTGCATCGCTTTAAATGCATGTTTGTGAATTTATTCTGAAACATATCGTCATTATCTGTTTCAAATGCATGTTTGTGAATTTATTTTTGAGTTGGGTCAAATTTTTGTATTGCTTTTACTTGTTGTCAAATCTACAACCTCGAAACCATACTTCTGTCTAGGGGTGTTACTCGGGTTGACTTGGTCGGGTTTGAGTCAATTGGGTCAAGTCTATTTGGGTCAAGGCTCAAAAAAACATACCAGAACCCGACCTTGATTAGAACTTGGGTCAATTCGGGTTCGGGTTAATTCGATTTGGGTCAATTTGGGTCGGGTCTAGGTTGTTTTTAAAAGTGATACAATTTTGGTGTTCAAACTTGAAATACATAAAAATTAGAAAGAAAATAAATCAACTCGGGTCACTCAGTTTGACCCGAACAAGTAAGATACATATGTTAGACCCGAACCCGACCTTGTTTAGAACTCTGGTCAACTCGGGTTGACACTGATGCGGAGTTTGTGACTTCATAAGAAGTTTTACAATCCTCCTAGCCAAAGTACCTAATCATTATAGTGTAGTATAGGTAAGACACGGATGATTGATTGTTCTCTAGGGGAATAGTGTTGTGAAGGCCAAAGTCTATGACGAATAGGTCTAAGGTGACGGATTTTTGTGTGTGTGTGTTTTTAAGTTTTATGAAAGTAATTTAAAATCCCGGGATTTGAAGAGTGGGGTTTTAATTATCTACTAATTAAACTAAATTAAACTACTTGCGATAAAATTAAATGTTAGATTCGTATGATAGGTAAAAGTGTGTTTACTTAGATTTCATTACTCCATAGTTATCTCTTACTGATTAGTCGAATTGTCACGTCCTTGTTTAATTGACGCGTTGTATTCCGGTATTAGTCGTAGGGTGGTGCCGAATTCATAACTCTATAAATGTATAAGTCCCCCCTAAGAAACCCTAGATCAACAAGCGATCGTAGTCATCTCCTTAGGATCTCCTAGGATATACAAGCCGCAATTCACGTAATAAATACAACGAATAAACCAACTAGTGCACTCTAGGGTAGGGGTGAGCATCGGGACGAATCCCAACCCGTCCCGACTAATCCCGATACCGACAATGGGGAAAAACCCAAACCGACTCCCGACCTGATAATGCTCCCGACTCGTTCCGAATCCCGATAATGGTCCCGAATCTTGATTTTGGCTGCGTTTTCTCGGGACCGTCCCGACTCCCGACCCGTCCCGAATCCCGATTACCAGGAAAACGCAAACCGACTACCGACCCGATTACAGTCGGATCGGTATCGGGAAGGGAGTCGGGTGTCGGGATCCGGACGGGTGTCGGGATCCGGACGGGAGTCGGGTGTCGGTCGGGATTGCTCACCCCTACTATAGGGTATCGAATACGTTATTAGGACGTTCAAGCTAACATGCGGGTGAAGAAGCCAGTTAGCCTATTCTAACGCAATACAACCAATCAAACAAGAGATGACAATCAATAATTAACAATCAGGTTTCATTAGATCTAAGCAAACACTAAAAAAACACTTAGCAAATTAGTCGGACATGTTAAATAGAATAGAAGACATAAACATAATCATGCATAGCATCAACATCTATCTATACTCTTTAATAAAAGAGAGTTTTTAGCCATCAGCTATTTAATTTTTTCAAAAAATAACTAGTAGCCTGGTGTTGACACGTGGCATTTTTGAAAAAAGTTTGGCAAGTCAAAAACCATTTTTGGACAAACCATTTTCTTAATTACTGCATTAAATCTTCCCGGCTTCCCGCTCAATAGTGCCATGCAAACAGTGACGGAGCTTGAAGAAGTTTGTCGGAGGGGCCGAATTGAAGTTGTGTAATTTTGGAGAGGCCAAACTATACAATTGTTTTTATATAACTATGTTTATAGGGAAGGTATATAGAAAATAACATATGGAAGCTACATATTTTTTTTTTTGGGGGGGGGGGGGGGAGGCACCACCCCTTCTAGCCCCAATGATGCTTCATCCATGCATGCAAAACTCTCGGTCTTAGTAGTCCAAGGTCCAACTACTAGTGCATATTTTATTTTTGGTTAGCTCTTAATGATACAATTTGAAAACCAACCTAATTTAACGAGGGTATTTTGAAATTTATAAATGCACGATACTTTTTGTTATCTTTTTTTATAAATTGGTAAAACAAATCAAAAAGTTAAAAGTCAAACATTTTCTAACAATCTTTCTCAATCATATTAACACAATATATTTTGTATTCAGTGACAAAAAAATATTCTTGCGTAACATATCTCAATTCTTGCATTGCTTTAAACACCCACCCAAAACTATTTCTTTATATCTTGAACTAATATATTTCTTTCTTTTACTTTACCTCTAAATGTTATTCGTTGTTGTGTTACATGATATCGATTTTTCAGGTATTGATTGAAAAAGGCGCTCCACAAGAAGGTAATTAAACTCTAAACTTTATTTTTAGGCTTTTAATTCGAGTTATTATGTCATTTGAATGTCTATCAAGAATAGAATTTCTATATACTTTTTGTGTTTTTAAGGGTTTAGGTATGTGGAGGCACCAAATTATTAAACATTTTAGGTTTATGCTGTCTATTTCTTAAAGTTTACTTATAGGCCACTTAATTATGTGTTTGTTTTTGTTTACATCAATTTCGGACCAAATTTTTCCCGAAAATCTTTGATATGAAGAGAATAAAGCTAATTTTACTATATCAAAACAACACAAATAACCATTTGTAATGCAATATATCAGATATATTCATTACTTAAATGCAACTTTATTTAGTCGAAAGCGGTTTAGAATTATTTAACCAATATTATACATTTAAAATTTTAATTTTATAGTTTTGATATGTTAAAGTTGGCTTGATTTTTGATATTTTATAAACTTTTGGCAACAAATTGAACTGGATTGATATAAAAAACAAACATATATTTGAGTGACCTATAAATTAGTTTGAATAAATGAGTGACTCAAAAGTTAAATGTTTAATCATTTGGTGGCTTCCATATATATAATCTCTTTTTTTAATATGAGTTTAAACATATAAGAAAGTAGCAACCTTTAACAATGGTATTTGAAATCAGGTATATTTTACTGGAGTTTTCTATCTTTCGAGTTGATAACTGACCAATTTTCTATTACTTTTTGTTTTGCTTTATTTTGTTTAATTATAACAATTACGAAATCTCAAATAAATTTACTTTGATTAGAGGTTAAAAAGTGTATAATTCATCAATTGTAAATAGGACCAAACATTTTTCAACCTAACTAAATTGAAGCTAAGGATTTAACATTTTATAAACTTTATTTATTTTATTTTTAATTGAATGTACGATTACTCATCAAATTCACAGTTTTTGCACCATACGATTTTTATTGACAAGGTACATACTCTTTCTCATGTTATTTAATTGATTTTGAATCAAGACAATGTCATCACACAATCCATTATGACTACATATGTGCTAATAGAGAGAATTATTATTGCATAATATGTACAACGGTATAGTACTTTTTTAGTTAATGAAAATTTGTTTGATTACATGTATATTTCATTTGTAAATAAAACTTCAATTTCTTTTAACCATAAGGGGTGACTCAGTGGTAAGAATAACAATTTTTCAAAGAAGAGTCAAGGGTTCAAATCCAACGGGAGAAAATTAATCTCCCTGAGAATAGTCGGCTCTCAATTTCGAGTCGAAAACTCAAAAAAAAGAAAAAAGAAAAAAGAAAAAAAGGTTTATTTTTTAATGCTATATATGTACCAACGCTTACTCATTTATTCGTTATTCCCGGCTAATTTCTTAATATATAAAATTGTATCTCTTTTATATATATTTTTTAAATACCTGTGTATTTCACGGATCTTTTAGCTAGTAATGAATAAATTGATAAATGAACTTATCTCTTCTTGAATATGCAGTAAAATAATCCTAAAAAGTCTATAAAAGTCAGACCTAAGTTACTCCCAAAACCTAGCACATTAATGCCGAATTTTCAAAAACTATATATAGATTTGCTAACGCGACGGTGTCACTTTACAATTGTGACGCCGTCAGATCGTCGTCATTAGGGTTTTGTCTTATGCAATTCATCGTTGTGACGACATCACTAAGGCTCTCTGATGCCGTTTTTATATGTTTGACGTCGTCCCTCTTTAAAATCTCTGAGCCGCCACTTATAGATTTTAGGCCGAACTTTGGTCTTTTCTAACAAGTGACGCCGTCAGGTTTAGGATCTTCAAATATTTCTAAAATTGTCGCTTGTAAAATCTAGGTTGAATCTTGGTCTTCGAATGCAAGTGACAAGGTCACCTTGTACAATGTCACCTTGTAGGTTGTGACTCCGTCTGGGGCCTTTTTCTAGACAGTTTCGTGACTTGGTCGTTTTTTTCATTTTCTCATCCATTTTAGTTCAAATCAGCTCGGTTTCCAGCTTTTGCGTCCCAAGTACCTGAAATATGAAAAGAAACTATTTTAAGCAATATTTGATCATAAATACACGAGTTTAAAGGTGGGTTAAATGACCTCCTAAAAATGTATATTTTAAATCCTTATCAAATATCCCAACATTTGGGATTTGCTTGTACTCAAGAAAATGTGGTTTTATCTAATCAATTTACAAGTTAGGGGTCATTTAACATTGGTTTAAAATAATTTACAACAAGTACAAGTTCTACAATAGTCAAAACAAGCACGGAAATTATATACTAGCACCTCACACAAAGTTAAATAGAAAGAAGAAACATGTTCTAATGATTTCATTTGAAAAGTACAATCTGAATATGAACGCATATACGTCTCTTTAACCACAGAACAAAAGGGTGTCTGTGACACCATAATGAACTGTATTGAAACAGGAATAGGGGGCATGTATTTTATTTATGGGTAAGGAGGTATCAGGACGACCTTCTTATGGAAAACACTTGGTATTAGAAGAAAAAGTGGTATAGTCTTATACATGGCGTCAATGACCTTCTTATGAAAACTCCATTGAAACATGACATGGGCTTTTTCATGCCTGCCGGTGGTAATAGAAGAAAAGGTGATATAGTCTTAAACAGGAACACAAGTGAAAAGCCTTTTTGAAATATGACAATGGTCTTTGGCGGTGACTTTAGGCAGTTCTCCCTGTTATTCCAAAAGGTTCTAGACAAGACATTGTTATGGCTCTTTAAAGCAATCTTATTTCTGAGATCATTGCTAAGTTCTTAAGTTAACCGCGAATATGAGGCTGACTGTGGGCGCACGCCCTCAAGATGTGAGCGAAATACGAGAATTTGCATAATAGGTATTGAAATTCGGAGATGGCGAGCTTGGAGAAGCAAATGACATAGAGGTTTCGATAGATGAGCCCGACGAAAGTCTAATTGATGTGGCTGATGACCCGACAACATTTTATTGAGTTTACTTATCCAAACATTGTGGATAACATAAATGATCCGTCATACTTCCAAGAAAAGACGATTCTTGCTCCCACAAATGAAGTCCTGAACACTATAAACGATCATTTGTTGGACAAACTTCTAGGAGAATAAATGGTTTCCTTAAGTTACGACAACATCGATAAAACTAAACGTGGCATCGCCATATATCAATCCATTTCTCACCAAAATTTATCAATGAATTGAAGAACTCAGGTGTTTCAAACCACAGACTTGCGTTAAATGTGGGAGTCCTGATAATGTTGTTGAGAAATATTGATCAAGAAAATGAATAATATAATGGGACAAGAATCCAAGTTCTTAAATTAACAAGAACTTCTATTCACGCGCAAATCACTAACGGCACAAACTTTGGAAAAAAAGGTTATCACACTGAGGTTGAGAATCACTCTGTCCGATAAACGTTTGCCGCTTTAGGTCGTCAGAAAACAATTTCCTCTGTCAGTCTCATTTGCCATGACATTTAACAAAAGCCAAGGTTTTTCGCTTTCAAAAGTTGGTTTATACCTGCCAAGTCCTGTTTTCACACATGGACAACTATACATTGTTGTTTCAAGAGTTAAAAGCAAAAGAGTTAAAAACAATATCTAAAACTACTACAATGTCGTCTACAAAGAAATACTTCAAGGTTTATGAATAAAGTTTAAGAGATATGTACAATATACATATCAAATGTTTTTTTACCATATTTTAAATTATAATAGATTATGAATCACAACCTACTTTTATTTACATTTTTTATGGACTATTAGGTGTGCACGGAATGAACATTTGCTATTAAATTGATTAGCGCTCACATACGTCATTTGCTCAAGACCGTCAAATTTGGAGACGACAACGCATGGACGTTTATTATTTTAATTGTTACAAACTTAATTGATTATCGAATAATTCATATATTATCACATTGTTTCTTTCATATATTAATGAAACTTGTTTACGTTCGTTGTTTTCTTATTATCTCATTTTCATATTTCTCTAACAAACCCTGTGAATCTACGAGTCTTTAAGCTAGTCTCATTTTCTTATTATCTCATATATTTATATATCTTTTAATTTGAAACCCTGAAATAATTTTAAAATGTTACATTGCGTATTTAACTTGCACTTTTTTACATTTCTCCTATTAAAAAACCTAATATTTTGAGTTTTCTTCAATGTATTGCAAGTTTTAAAATACTTTAATATTGGAAATACCTTATATTTTTAGCAATGTTCATATACTCCTCCGTCCCAAAATAATTGTACTTATTTGACTTTTTAAAGTCATAATTTCTCAACTTGATAAAAGTTATACTAATGAAAAATATTTAAAAATCAATCCATTCATATATTTTTGATTAATTATTATATAACACAAACAAAAATATTTAAGATTAAAACTTAAAAATAAAATTAAAAAGTTAAAATAGGACAATTATTTTGAGATGAAAGGGTACAGTATACCAAAACGAAGTTTAACCCCGACACATTTTAAACTAGTTTAGTTTAATAAATAGCGAGTATTTTCAATTTGATATTTACTTATTTAGAGATTACTCAAACACATACGAGTATATAATTAGTTTTTAGCTCTTAATCCTTGTGGGGTGGACAATGGCTGGTGCTAAAAAGCATCGGGATGAGGGTGTTCCCGCCAATCTACACATTTTTTTGTGGAAAAAATAGTTTTTAGCATTTTAACAAAAGAAGAAGGGTTTAAAAAGAAACATAGGGAATATATATACACAAATCTTTTCGGTTTCATCATCCTCCCAAATTGCATGCGAGTTAGGGTTTTCAACATGACGAGCGCAGCAGCGTATGTACTCAAATCTTCATATTCTTCTTCTTCTTGTGTTCGTTTGTAATTATGATTTATAATAATATTTATGTGAGGGTGAACGTATATACAGCAAGGAAAGGAAAAGAAAGATAATTGAGAGGATGAGGGCGATGAGGAAGATTGCAGCGGGTCCTAATTCTCTGAAAAATATTCTTGCTAGAATAGAAGCCGATAAGAAGAAAAACAAAGAAAATGGCTTTGTTGATGATCCTACGCTTGATTATGTACGTAAGCCGAGTCATTTTTTTCAATTCTAAACTTTATTCCCACCTTTTTAACAGTTGGTTATGTTTTATACAGCACAAGATGTACACAGACCTGCGTAAATATGGAAGCGAGTTTAGGGTTTCATCTCAACATTCCAAGGACTTGTGTAAGCTCAAAAGGAAGCAATTGCCATCAAGGAACATTTGAAGACAATCCTTAACAACAACAACAAAAAGGATATTCATTTGTTATTGCGTTCTATTGAGGACGTCATTAACATTGTTACTCACTTCTACCAGAAAACTAGGGATGTGCCTTATAACTATGCGCGGTATCTTTATTTGTCTACAAACATATAGTCTAAATTTGTTTTTTTAATTTTTGTTTTTTGTTTTTTTTTATTGACTTTGTGATTTTGGTGAATAGGAGGAGGTTTATACCAGAACTAAAGCGGGGTACTAAGATTATTTATCCCACGGTAAGGATAATAATATTACTATGTTCTACTTCTTAGGTTGTTTCTTTTTTAGATGATTTCATGATATGCATCTTGTCAGTTGGAGACTGTCGGGCAACCAGATCACAGGTTCAAATTTAGATATGCTGACGAGGTACGTCTGTTTCTATTTACAGTTTCTGTTTCTCTAAATTCTTGCAAAATTAACTTCATTAACAAAATAGCATAGCTGATTGTTTGATACTGTATGCAGTCAGATGAAGACAATGAAGCCGAATGCAAGGATGTGATTACAGACCCAACTAATTTTCGACTTGATAGTCTCGATGCCAGAATCCACATGGTGGTGTCACAAGTGGAGCTAGGTATTCATTAACACTCTTTCGTTTATCCATTCTCTTGTTGATTGGTTTGGTAAGCTGCTTACATATGAGTTAACACACTTCGTAAATTTTCCCTTTCAACAGATGGGCTATCTGCTATCGTTCTAAACATATGTTGCCCAAATAAAATTGAGGAGAAAATCTGGAAGGAGTTTGAAGATTTTGATAAGGAGAATGTATGTTTCATCTCTCTTTTTATTTATTTTTGATTTTGATGTTTATACACATACAAAAACTATCCGTGACAAATCTTCATGCGTTTACTTGGCAGTATGAAGTTGATCTTATGCGTGATGGTGTAGAACGTGTGTCGATTGAAGTTGATCATCCTATAGTTTCCGCCATTGGTAACTTTGCGGTAAAAGCCTTCAACATGGCTTGTGAGATGGTATGGTTTCCTTCCACCTCTTTTCAACTTTTGAGCCTCCCTGTTTTTTTAACAAGATATAAACAGACAAATTTATGTTTGCTTGTAGCATGTTAAGAAGGGTGAACACGACAACCTCCATGATTTCGAGTTAATGGAATGCAAGTACATTAAAACTGCCATTAGTTATTACTTCTATATGATAATAGAGGCCTTCGAAGAAGGAAAACTTGGCCTTTATGAGGCTAAAGTTACTTGTAATAGCTTTGGCGGTGAGATGATACTGTGCCAGTTTGTTCTTACCGATCGTAAACCATTTGGTATGTGATTGAATTCACAATCTGTTTCATCTGCTACTACAAATGAAATATATTACAACCTCATTTTTCTGTAAATTTCTGGTGTCTTATTTCCTAATTGTTGATGCAGGTACAAAAGCAATGTCAGGAAAGTACTTTAACTGCCTGCAATCTATATGCGAAACTGTGGAAAGTAAGTCTACAAATCCATGTACTAATAAAATTAGTTTCTACGTTCTCTTTTCCTTACCAAAACTATATAGTGGATAAGAGAATCACAATGCTTTGTATTGGATCCAACTTCTACACATAGCTCTTACTGAAAGGGGTTTGCATTCATTACCTGCATTAGAGCAAGTGTTATTTGCAGAATAGTTATGAAATTCATTATCAACCATGGGTGTTTGTGTGCGTGCAGATCTCTATCTTGAGAAGCTGACGAGGTTGAAAGCATTATCTAAAAGTTTGGGAGGTAATATTGAAATCCTACTCGCTAAGCTAACATATATGAACCGAACAATTTTTAGGACTTGGCGCCAACTAGCATGATCCTTATTTAGTAACTGAAAGCGCCTTAGAGGGAATGGGTTTCTCAATTTTTCAGTGTCATTTTGGAGAATGTACAGGTGATGAACGAAGTAAGGCTAGGTCCTATAAAAGTGGACTTAAGCAGCAGCATACTGAGTCTGTGGAAGGTTAGTATTTTATGGCATTGTCGATCTTAATTGCCTTTATGTATATTCATCGTGAAACCATCTTCACGGAAAAGGACTAAATGTGCCATTTACACAACAGCTCTTCATCGGAGGCTCAATTCATGGAAAAGGACTGGTTTACCAGATTGTAATCGAAAGACTAATCCAGGTTATACAACCTATAAGCTTACCTCATAGACCTCATTTCTGAGTATATTGTCTTATTAATCAGCATTTTCATATATTGTCAGATAGTATGTAGAGATGGCATTTACCTATGATAGGTTGTTTTGGTCATGTGTCATCTAAATTGATAAACTAGGTAACTATGATACATATAAAATGTTGTCCAAACTGTTAGAATATTTAAATACTTTTTCTTACAGAATAGCTTTTGTATATTTTCTGTACTTATTAAATGGTCCAAAAAGCTTTTTTGTGGGTTAAGTCAACATTACCGAACTTAAGTAAATCAAACCAAAATACCAGCCCGCTCTAACTGGTTTCATTTGAATTCTTCTTCTTGATAATGTATGTTTTGAACTGTAAGTAAATAATTGAATTTTTATGTAGATGCTTGGTCTCATCCTGACAAGGATAACACTGGGATGATACGTAGGGCCATGGATATCACTTGTAGTGGTTATGACTTGTACAACCTACTTTGACTAGCTCAGGTAATTAAGTTGGTATACAATAGAATAATAAATACTCCGTAATGTATGTGAAGTGGATGTTTATCAGGAATCTTGATAGTAGTTTCTGATTTTAGCTTTTTTACCTGTGGTGACCGCATGGCCAAGTGGCTCAATTGATATGTTGGCCATATTATGTACTCTACGTTTTACAAAACTGTAACGTAGTTTCATACATTTGACACCCTTTAGGGAATCACATGCAAACACTTATGTATCAGCTGAATTTTCAAGAGCTAATGAATTTTCCCATATAAGGGATAAATTTTGTTAAGTACATACAAACTCCTTTCTTTGTCTTTTGTCTATTTCTACATTATGATGGTATCTTCTTTATTATGTTTCTCGGTTGTTTATGACCCGAAGCAAAGGGAGCTGATGCAGCAGGGAAATAAACTAATATGCTTGTAAATATCTACTTTTTTAAGGTATAATATTGGTTTGCTGTGGTTTCATTAGTTATTGTTTAGATGTTATGGATGAATTGCTGAAATGTTGTAGAAAATTTGGGTGCCTTCATCACAGTGTATGTTCAGTTGCTCAGCTTCTATATATTTGAATCAAGTGTGCTAGTTTTGCCCTCAAGTTATCCTTTAAAATTTGAATGAGGACATGATGAATCACGCATTTCAATTTCTGCATAAATTTTTCTTACTCTATAAAAAACGATTCGTTAATTATAAGACAAACGTCACAAAATTAGGAAAGCTGTTTGGGAGGTGAAAGGCAACGGAGTCTGAAGGGTTTCTGCAAAAACAAAGGGCCAACAATGATTTTTATCACTTGTGTGGTGCCCTGCACGAGATTCCCACCATGGGTAAAAAACCAAGTATTGATCACACTATCATAATATACGATTCAAACCAAGAGTATTATACGGACCAAGTAATCTGTGTGAAATCTCGCACATTTTTACACTTTTTACTCTACACTATCTGAGCGTTTCTCCACTGACTTGGTTTTCGAAGCTGTTTTCCAAGACATTTATCTGCAGCACCACATGAGGTTGAGACTAGTAAAGACATTTTGGTGGGTATTGTTGCTTATATTTGTTGCCTTTCACCATTATTTTGCATCTAATTTTTATTACTCACATAATATGATAACAAAATGAAGTACAAAACATACAGTACAAATTACTCACTGGGTCGGAAACTAGAATACAATACACAGATCAATTGTACAAAGATGGTCTGAGTCTTCTAAAACTCCTAGAAAACAATGCACCAGAAGTTGAATTGTTTCAATGGTGCGGAACATTTTGCGACAGACTCATTCGACCAAACAAGACATAACATATCAAATGTCGCCTGCTTATAATTAAACTCGTACTCTTATTTTCAGGTATTAATAATGTTTTTCATTAAATATAAGAGATGTACACAAACTCATTGACTCTCCAACCAAAAGAACCCACACCCAACTGACCACCCAAATTTACGAACCTTTTTACTATTGCCAGTTGCTGCCCACGTGCATTGCCACGGCCACCACCAGGTCCGCCAGCCCCACTGTATGAGCCGCTACCTTGAGAATAATTTGGCGGGCCCCCCGCATAGCTACTATTACCTCCAGTACCCCGGCCATATGCTTGTGGGGGAGGGTATGGCCCACTGCCACGATTTGGATGGTGATTGTATCCACCACCAGGAGGATTTCCACCTTGTGGGTATCTGTTTGATCCTCCTGAAGGTCCGCCTCGAGGCTTCCCATAATGATGGCCAGGTCCACCACCTCCTGCAACTAGCTGAGTAGAACCATGCATCGGTGCATTTGGAGGTCCTGGCCTCATCTGAGCGTGAGCTTGCCCGGACTGCTGCTGCATTGGTGGTGGGATACGCGAGTGTTGCTGCTGCTGGTGCTGTATTTTCTGACGTTTTGCTGCTTCGTCGTGTTGTCTCTGTTGCTGACGCTTTTTCTTGGTCTGAAACTCATGCTCATACTTGGGTAAACTGAAACAAATAATGTCACAAATAAAACAGGCATCCTCAAAAGATGACATAACATTCAAATACTTAGAGCTAGCAAGATGCGGATTTTGTTATTAAGATTCATAATGAGTTTGGTTGTAGGAATCCCTTGTGTGTTGGCCCAGTTTTACGGATCTTTAATCAACGATATACCAAATAACAATAAACGATTTGAATCAAGAAAGTTTTCTTATTTATCACCATGAATCGTTTATTACTGATGTGCTATCTATTTATACATATTGAAAGGGTATAATGAGCGACATGTTGGTTCAAAAGAACCAACAGATATGTCGGTTGTGTTGTAATCGCCAAATAGTAGTTACTTTGTAAGCATCATAAAGCTAGCATCTTTGACTTTCTTGTTTGACTTTTGTTGACCGGGTCATAATGGGTGTTGACTTGGGTCGCTGGGTTGGGTCGATTGGGATTAACCCAATATTCTCCCCCTTAATCACAATCGCTGTGATGTAGGTCTTTAAGTCTTCTTGATTCATCTTCTGGTTAAATCCACCATCTGAGCTTTTAATTTTTTGTGATCATCCTTATATCCAGGTAGATCAATTTTCCTTCGGTTATTTCCACCTTCTTCTGTGATCTTCATTATGTCCATGTTGATCTGGTTATTTCCACCTTTTCTTCTGTGATCTTCATTATGTCCATGTTGATCTTGGTTATTTCCACCTTTTCTTCGTGATCTTCATTATGTCCATGTTGATCTGGTTATTTCCACCTTTCTTCGTGATCTTCATTATGTCCAAGTTGATCATGTTCTTCCGGTTATTTCCACCTTTGTTGTTGTGATCTTCCTTATTTCGGGTTGATCATGTTCTTCTTCAACAGTTGCCATAAGCAATGTTGGTTCTAAATCTTCTTGATGAGATTAGATTCTTCTTCCTTCTTTGATGGACATTTGTTTGCAAAATGCCCATACTCCTTGCATTTAAAACACATCACCTTACTCTTATCATGAGTAAATTTATTTGAGTTGCTGTTTGATTTTTCCTTGAAATTATTTTCTTGGTCTTGCAACAAAACATGTCCACATTTTTCACAATGTCTTCCGTGAGAAATGCTATTCTTGTGATGTGTAAACAATAACTTATATTGGTTGTTATTGTCCTTATTCTTCTTAAACTTTATTCTTTCCTCGTCGTCTTGAGTCTCCCATTGCTTCTTCCATAGTCATTTCACTTAGGTCGGAATATTGTTCTATAGATGCGACTATTTGCGAGATACCTATCGGTCTGACATTTAGTAGTTTCCGCACTAAGGTTTCATCTTCTATGGTGTGTCCTAGACTAGCGGCTTTGTTTACGAGAGTTGTAAGTTTTGTAGCAAAGGTGTCAATTGTCTCGTCTTCCGTCATTTGTAACATCTCAAAATCGATTTGAGTGTTTGCAATCTTGCTTGTTGAACTCTCTTCGCTTAATGTGTCTAGTTTTCAAAGCATTCCAAATGTCCTTGCGGTTTTGTGCTTTGTTATTTGAAGTAATTGTTCCTCGGGTAAAGCTTGATAAAGGAAAGCAATAGCGGTTTTATCCTTTTCTTATTGGGTTGAGTCGTTTGAGACGGCTCAATTGTTTCCATAAACCATTCGCCGAGAATGATTTGTATTCGAATTGCCCATAATGAGTAATTCGCGGGCTTTAGGATTGGGCATTGAAATTGAGTTGTACTATTTGTAAAATTAGTACTAGGTTCCTTATTTCCACTTCCTTTTGTCATATTTTAAATATATTGACAAAAAAAACTTTTTAACACTAGGTGTGTCGAAATTTTATATCTAGCGAGTTTTTTTGTATTTTGCCTTATAGGCTATAAAAAAAACTTTACGAGACCAGTTTTTTTAAATCCAAAACTATCCTTAATCAATATAATAAGCAGTATGATACTTCGTTATTATATTTTTAAGATTTTGACAATATAGTAACTTTAAATAAAATAACTTATCAAAAAAAGCAATATATATCAAAATTAATAAATACTACTATATAAAAATAAAAGGGTGGCTTTTTAATTTTTTAAAACCTGGAGGGGTTGATGGTTTAACCCGATGCCCTACTAAATAAAATATCCTTGTTTTGCCCTTAGTGTGTACGCCCCCTTATAATTCTTTTGTTTCTTATCCTTTTGAGATAAAAAAAACACACAGCGTACTCTTTTCTCTTTCTTTCTGAGACAGTAGTATATCAGTCTCACTCTCTCTCTTCAAGAAGATAACTAATGATCTTCTTCTCTCTTCTCCAATAAAACAACGGTTGACCGGCCTCTTTTGATGGCGGTGTTTTATGACCGTCCCTTCTACTTTCTCCGGTTTGGTGTTCTTTATGAGCACTGCTATCCCTCCAATTTGAAACCTAGGGTTTCGGCTTAGTTTGGGGGTTTTCTGATCCGAGAGTATTTTTACGATTGGAGTTTGCTAATGAATCAATTGGGGCTTTCAATTGATCCTTCTGGGCTTGATCTCGTTTAAGAACAGGTGTGTTCGTTCTAATTCGAATCTTTACTTTGTGCCCTAAATGATGACTTCGTTTAGTTTTTCGTTTGAATCAATATAAAACGATTCAATTAGTTTCGATCCTATTGGATTGGGTAAAAAAAAGAAACTATTTTCGGTAAAAAAATTCTTTGCGAATGATTTTCTGATGCCGGGTGAGAGTAATCACGGTTGTGATTGTTCCCCTGTTGCGACAGAAATAGGAACACAAAAATGATGTTTTGATTTGTGTCCGAATTAATTTTGCAAAAAAAAGTTCCGAAACAGTTTTTCTTGTCTTTGATTCTGAAACTATAACGAATAGATTGGTATATGATGAATTTGGCTCTGATACCAATTGTTGGCCCAGTTTTACGGATCTTTAATCAACGATATACCAAATAACAATAAGCGATTTGAATCAAGAAAGTTTTCTTATTTATCGGTCATGAATCGTTTATTCTGGATGTGCTATCTATTTATACATATTGAAAGGGTATAATGAGCGACATGTTGGTTCAAAAGAACCAACAGATATGTCGGTTGTGTTATAATCGCCAAATAGTAGTTACTTTGTAACTGTCATAAAACTGCTGTCTTTGACTTTCTTGTTTGACTTTTGTTGACCGGGTCATAATGGGTGTTGACTTGGGTCGCTGGGTTGGGTCGATTGGGATTAACCCAATATTGTGGGCGGTCATATCACTTTTTTGTGCAACTTTTAAATGTAATTATCATGATTACAAACAAAGATTATTTTAATGTTTTGAAATCTACGAATGAAACGATTTATCGGTCGTATGCATAAAAATAGGCTTTAGGTAACGCTTGACCTATTTGTGATTGCCTATTCGAGCCAATTATAATTTTATTTTACCAGTTTGAGATATTGAGCAAACCCAAATTGTCGGAAAGAAAAGTAGATGGTTCAAAATTGCCTACTATTAACGAGAAGTATAAGGCTACCTCTTAGGATCACAAGGTAACAGGTCGATCCAGAAATACTCCGCATCAAGTGCATCCTTGGCTGATATTCTATACATAACAGAGAAGGCGAAAGAACGGAAATAGTAAGCGTAAGTAAATCCCAGCACGACATTTTCAGTGTACACATAATTCATGAAATGTGTAACACAACAAGAGTGATATATGTGTAACCTTTACGCATGTTTATGGTAGTTCTATAAATACATGTAATAGACATCTGAATCAAACTGAATATTAGGGGCAAAACAACTAGAACTTCAATTTTTACACCATTATTTACCAATTAAGTTTACTAATTTTCTTTAACACATTACTTCTGACGAATCATGTCAACGCAAATCAATTATCCGGATGATTTGGTTTATTCGATCGTGAAAATGAAAACACTTTAGAATATGAATCGAGACGTATTCGGATGAGGGTGAGGATCTTTGAAATAACCATTCAAATCACGAATGTTGTTAAGAGGGCATAACTAGGTTAGCTAAGTTTCGCAGGAATATGGAAAACAGACGGAATAAAGGTCGGTGTAACCTTCGATGCCTTTGGATAGGTTATCGAGAAAAAAGCGAGCATTGTTTTCGAGTTTTTGGGTGATTTGGTTCGTGAGCATATAGGTGTCGATTCTAACACGGAGGAAGGTTGATTCGAAGCAAGAGATAAAATGTGGGGCGAAATCACGGTACACATATACTTTTTAACTAGTAGTGGCTTGGTCATCGTAGATACAAGGTGTTAATAAGTTTATCTCTGCATTTACGGTATGTGCAACTAATTAACAACAATTTGTTAATCTTTGCAAGTGATATTTTGATGTTGACTTGACGGTCGAAAGGCGATAATGAATCGTCTTGGTCAACTTCTAAGGAATTTCGAATGAAATTGATACAAAACTACATATTGCCCAACCAAAATACCCTTTCAAAACTAAATGAAGTCCGGCAAAGTATAGTGCAATTATAAAAGCCGAAGATTGGGTTAATTTTGTAAACTACACACCAATGAGGAATACAAGGTGTTAATTATTCATTTTATTCAAGTTCAAATATCTTTCACCTTTTCATATGTTTCCATATGTATTAGTTGTATACTATCAAGCATTACTACATCTAAGCGCCGTATGATTTTGTGTTGCAAGGTGAGATCGGCAAAAGCTAAAGTGTCGCGTTCCAAGTCTCTGCATTTATGATCATACAATGGGACGAGGTGGATACGCCCGTGTGATAGAAAAAATGGTAACGATAAACATTTGCACATTTGCATTTAATAGCATCATACTTTCGTTTATATTCGTTTATCTTACATTTGTATGTATTTGATGTTTATAAGATCGAGAGTAAAGAAATTGAACGGATGAAGAACCACCGCGTGGTACTGTGGTTGAAAGGAAGGGTGAAAAAGGCGGAGAATATCACGATGATGATATCGGATCGGTGGGAGAAAAATTTGTAAGTTTGTTGCAAATTTTATTATTATGTTTGTTTAGTTATAAGTTAATACTACTCTTGTATTACTTAAAGCTGTTAGTTATAAGTTAATACATGTAGTGTTTTAGTTAATACTTTTAGTTAATCACTCTTGTATTACTTAAAATTGTTAGTTATAAGTTAATACAGATAGTGTTTTAGTTAATACTTTTAGCTACAAGTTAATCTTGGTAGAATTAAATAACCTATTTCCCATATTGTGTGCGAGAAAGAAACGGACGACAAGATCAAACAAGGAATCTTGAAGCTTGATCATGGCAATCGATGCCATGACAGTTGTATTAGGTAAGGAAAAGGGAGGATATCACGAGAGGAGTGGGAGGTGGAGTAACCTACAAGAGGTATTTTGATCACTCGAATCGGACAAGCATCGATGAAAGAGTGGTGTTACTTCAAAGTGAACTTGATAATGAGAGCGCCAGCGTAAAAAAAGAGGCGTAATCTGAGTTTGATGAAACAATTGGGTGCACAAAGGGCGATTGCGATCAACTTCAACTCCATTGATGAAACGAAGTAAGACATAAGAAAGTAACATTCCATCTTTTTTACCCTTTTAAATCTGCTGCAGTCTTCTTAAACAATTTATATTTCGGTGTCTCGGTGAACATTAATCTTTTAAATAGCGGTCTTGATGAGGATGCTTGGAACACGTGTTCTTTGGACGTGAGAAAGTTGCGAGCATTGAGAAGTCTAATGGACTTGCAACTTTGGAAAAGGAAATGGAAATAAGTGTAAGTAATAAATCATCCCCGGTATTTTTGAATTCTACATACATGTATTATTTACCGTGTATAATATATATAGGAAGCTGTTAAATCATGCATCTAAGAAATCGACTAGATCCAAACAAAAGGATTCTTCACGTCAACTTTCCGAATCACAAGAAAATGAGTCTCCATTAACGGTACTACCACAAGTATGTATTTAAACATTTTCATATGTTCTTTAGTTTAATTAATTACTATACATATATACATGCAACAAATTATCTTTTTAGGTAATTAAGTGCGGTGTGTGGCATTAAAGAAATTAACTATTATTGCGGAGGGTACCGTGTACAAAAGCGATGGAAAACAAATGCTTCATAACAAACCACTCCCAAAGGATTGCTACAGAGTGTCTATTGAAAAATCTTTAGTGGATGCAAGATGCATACGGATGTAGGAAGTAACGGTTTCAAAAGCAGTTAAGGATGCGATGAGGTAGTTTTTATGCATGGCCAAAGGATCAAGTGGTTTTCGATGAAAAGGTACATAGATGCATGTGTTTTATAAACCTACATATATCATTCTTCATATTTAATTCGGTGTTTGATACACCCGGCTTTTGTTTCTGCGGTAACACCACCAAGTACCATAAAGCAGTTGGTGAGAACAGAATCGCACCTAAATTACAAACGAAGCGCTACGTCTCTAGTGATGTCATGCAAAAGGAAGCTAAGAAGATCAAGAGTCGAAGTCGTTAAATTATTGAGAATTTTATTATGTACGACATTACAATTTTATATACATTCCAATTTTATTGTATTTGAATATATTTTGAATATATTTTATATATTAGAATTTGTTTTGATATATATTGATTTCTTATATGTGACTAAAAGATTCATATAGTCACAATTATTAACACTTTTGGTCACAGTTTGCTTAATTCGATGCGTGACTAAATGTTAGAAAGGGCCACACAAACATAAAATTAATGTGGCCATTGGATGAGCAATAGTCACACAAAATACACATTTCTTCACTTAAAACACCATATGGTCACACTTATTAACACTTTTGGCCACTTTATGCTTAATTTGTATGTGACTAAATACTCAAAAGAAACATGCTTTGTGTGACTAAATGTTAGAAAAGGCCACACAAACATAAAATTAATGTAGCCATTGGATGATCAATAGTCACACAAAACACACATTTCTTCACTTAAAACACTATATGGTCACACTTATTAACACTTTTTGGCCACTTTATGCTTAATTTGTATGTGACTAAATACCCAAAACAAACATGCTTTGTGTGACTAAATGTTAGAAAAGGCCACACAAACATAAAATTTAATGTGGCCATTGGATGATCAATAGTCACACAAAACACATATCTTCACTTGAAACACCATATGGTCACATTTATTAACACTTTTGGCCACTTTATACTTAATTGTATGTGACTAAATACCCAAAACAAACATGCTTTGTGTGACTAAATGTTAGAAAAGGCCACACAAACATAAAATTCATGTGGCCATTGGATGATCAATAGTCACACAAAACACACATTTCTTCACTTGAAACACCATATGGTCACACTTATTAACACTTTTGGCCACTTTATGATTAATTGTATGTGACTAAATACCCAAAGAAACATGCTTTGTGTGACTAAATGTTAGAAAAGGCCACACAAACATAAAATTCAAGTGGCCATTGGATGATCAATAGTCACACAAAACACACATTTCTTCACTTTAAACACCATATGGTCACACTTATTAACACTTTTAGCCACTTTATGGTTAATTGCATGTGACTAAATACCCAAAACAAACATGCTTTGTGTGACTAAATGTTAGAAAAGGCCACACAAACATAAAATTCATATGGCCATTGGATGAGCAATAGTCACACAAAACACACATTTCTTCACTTAAAACACCATATGGTCACACTTATTAACACTTTCGGCGACTTTATGATTAATTGGATGTGACTAAATACCCAAAAGAAACGTGCTTTGTGTGACCAAATGTTAGAAAAGGCCACACAAACATAAAATTCAAGTGGCCATTGGATGATCAATAGTCACACAAAACACACATTTCTTCACTTAAAACACCATATGGTCACACTTATTAACACTTTTAGCCACTTTATGGTTAATTGTATGTGACTAAATACCCAAAACAAACATGATTTGTGTGACTAAATGTTAGAAAAGGCCACACAAACATAAAATTCATGTGACCATTGGATGATCAATAGTCACACAAAAAACACCTTTCTTCACTTGAAACACCATATGGTCACACTTATTAACACTTTTAGCCACTTTATGATTAATTGTATGTGACTAAATACCCAAAACAAACATGCTTTGTGTGACTAAATGTTAGAAAAGGCCACACAAACATAAAATTCAAGTGGCCATTGGATGATCAATAGTCACACAAAACACATATTTCTTCACCTTAAACAACATATGGTCACACTTATTAACACTTTTTGCCACTTTATGCTTAATTGTATGTGACTAAATACCCAAAACAAACATGCTTTGTGTGACTATACAGTGTTTATGGTCACTAATACGGATTAATCCAAAAAAAATTGTACCTAATTAGTCACACATGTTACGGTTTTGGTTACTCTTTTGCAATAGAGACTAAAAAAAGTCAAACACGTGAACCATAGGGTACCTATGGTCGCGCGACCTTTAGTCACACACGGCCGAAAAATCATGTGTGACTATATGTATATCGTCACACATATTCGGTGTGGCCAAATCCACTTTTTGTTCTAGTGTGATGCTTCAGTTTCATGGTCAGAAGCCTCTTCATCACTAAGATGATTTGAGAAATCATCATGATGAGACATTCTTTAGGATTTTTTTGTGAGATGAGTATTGTTGGTGAGTTTTGTTTCTTCAATTTAGAGTCCTTCAACAGGCTCTGATACCACTTGTAGGTCCAAAAGTTTATGGATCCAAGTAGCCTTGAATGACTAATAGTAAACTTGAATAAATCCAAATTACTATATGAAGAACTCTTTGCAAAAGCTTAATGTGCTAATGCGGAATCTTAACACACAAAGTATGAAGAACACAAGAATAACAAACTTCGTAATTACTATTAATTTGCTCAAAAGCTAATGCTTACAACTCGTCACTTAACCTAATACCCTAGGGATCCTTTTATACACCAAGGAAACCCTAATTGACTAACAAACTTGTAGAAGGGTAAATATATCTTTTCCTAAGATATCTCTACGCGTACATATCTATTCCTAATATTATTCTAACAAACTATTCATAAACAGACTTAACTATCGACCATTTGTTATGCCGGACTTAACATCATTAGTTACGGCGGACTTAACTACCAAGACTAAATTACGGTCTACCAGATTTAACTACTAAAGCTATCAGAATTAACACTAAACAAACTTAAACATACTTAAATCTATTTTTACAAAATATAATTCCCAACAAAGCATTTAGCAGAGTTGTGATTCTTAATATTCGTTTGACATTAACTAAGTAGCTTATTCATGAAAGTGGTATATAGTAAAACATGTGGGTAGATGGTAACCATTGGATGGAAATAGAACAGATCTTTAGTAACACTAGGCGAGTACCTGCGCCTAGCGGCAACAGTTCTTAGCGACTGACAATTAAAGATATGCAATAACGTTTAAAATATAGCGCGGAAATATCAAAACGTAATTTCAAACGGTTATAAGTTTTATAACATGCGATAATTAAACTCAAACAAAAATTCTATAATGGTTTCTAATACCTTTACTAAATAATTACAACCTGCAACAATATAGATATGCAAAAAGTGAGTTTTTATTCAAATATCGATCAATAACAAATCTGTTCACATGTAAGCTTTTATTTTTGTTGACACTAATAAAATAATACAAACTGACCAGGAATTATACAAATGCAATACAACTATAATGGTTTCTAGAAGAGATCAAATATTACTCCATCCGTATCATAATTATTGTCCAGTGTTGACCTTTGAAGTCTTTAGCTTTCAACTTTGACGTTAAATAATAACACAAAAAATAACATTTAGTTGCATAATAAAGACTTTAAAATTCAATAGTGGACAACAATTATTGGACGGGGGAGAATACAATTAAATAACATTACTTTAATGATTGCCTAGAAAATTTTTTGTTGCGTATCTTCAAAAGTGATCGATAATCGGGCTTTTCAAATGTTTCATGGCATTTCTTTAAATGCTACTTCCATCTAGAAAAAAAATAATGTAACGCATGTTAGTTTAATGAAGAGAATAATAATAAAAATGAAAAAGAAATTATATATCAAAATTGATATTTATTATGGAAGATCAGTTTTTCAAATAAAAATAAAGCAGAAATTATAGATCATGTTTTAACAATAATGACCCGAAACTTATGCATCTTCTTCCATAAGATTTGACAATTTAATTGATTACCTTAAATATTTTTTATTTTTTTTTGGGTAAAGGGGAGTAATCCTGCACCCTGGTAAATATATTAACCAAATAAATGTTTAAGTACAATGTATATGAGTGAAATCCCATATATCAGCCCGTTACATAGGCATAGAGCTTACATAACAAGATACTTCCAATTTTCTAAACAAGAAAACAAACCACTACTCAAATGATAACATATGACACAACGAAAAAAGATTATTTCCTAGGACCTTGAAACTTTGTGCCATACATGGCATTAAAGGCATCCAAATTCCCATGAAGATCACGAACTGTTTCGCATAGTCATCAAGTCATATTCATCATACTCATCTTCATACTCTTGGCCACCACCAAATATATTAGCGACTCATCAAATGGGTTAGCAACAACCTCATCTTGAATCGAGACCTCAATCTCCCCACTTTAGAAAAGGGTTAGCTCTCTTAGTAGAAGAGGTAGGCGGAATAGGTTGACCATCATCATCCACAAGAGTAGCTTTCCTATCAATAAGTAGTTTTTCAAGCTTACCAATTTTCTCAACTATGGGAGTAGTACCAACATCCATTGTTCCCATTGAATCACTCACAAGCGGTACATGTGATGTAGAACCAGTCTTAATCAACTCATCCTCACAAGCGTCAGTAGTAGGATCAACCACAATACTTGGAATGCCCGTGTCATCTTCCACCTCAAGAGTCCCAAAAGAGTTAGACGTAGAAACAGGTGTACCTTTAGCATTAACACTAGCAGTTGCCGGTGTCTTCGTCTTAGCAACATAAACCTGCTTCTTAGGCGCGAATTTAGGACCCTTACCCATATTAATACCACTAGACAGCTTCGTACCTTTGGGTTTGGCTTTCCGATTTTGCACCACCTTAAACCCATTATCCGGCTCATCAGCAACATCATGATGTTCCTTAATACTCCTAGGACAGGAAGCATTATCATGCCCAAACACTTTACATTCAGCACAATGTGGAGGTTTCCACTCATATTCAACCTTTATATTAGCCGTAATAAAACCACTATCATCCTTCTTAGGGATCGCCATAGTAACTACATGTTTAAGATCAGATTCCGAGGATACTTCAACAAGAGCACGTGCAAAACTAATACGACCCCATGAATCAGTGCACATGGAACTAGTAAAAGCATCTAGCATAATCGGTTTACCCACCTGAGTAGCAATAAGGCTCAAACCGTCTTCCGAATATGCAAGTAAATGCACATTATGTAATTTGATCCACACGGGAACTTTGGTAACCTCACTTTTAGATAATAACACATCAGGAGTCCATCTAGTGAGGATGAGCGGAGAGTTACGAATAATCTAAGGGCCCCGTTGAAGGACAGTATCAACACCCTCCTTAGAATCAAACTTAAAGAGGAACACACCATCGTCATTCTTCATAAGTTTCTTTAGTCCAAACTTACCCCATGTGTTAGTGACATAGTTTTGTACCAAATGAAAAGCAATAGTCTTACCAACAAAGAAACCAACCAGGGTATTGTCATAACGATTAAAAATACTCTCCATAGCAGCTTTAGGGAGAACCGTATCGTGATTAGCAACATGACACTCATTCACCAGAGATCGAAAGTTAACTTTCTTAATAACTCGTTCTGGGGTTAGCACATTTGCAAATGACCTTGCATCAGTAGGCACTTTATTATTCACATTAGAGTTAGACTCACACGCCACATTCATAGATGCATTTTCCACCTTCGAATCAGTAGCACAAGGAGATACCACATTCGCATTCAAACTAGGGTCATGAGCAGTAGCGGTAAAAGAAGACGACGTGCCTACCTTATCACTATCAAAGCCATACTCAAGACCACCAGTGTTCGATAAACCATCCATACCCCAAACTGATTCGAAACCACTAGTATTAAACTGATTCCCATCATTAGCGCTAGGGTTACGGACAACACTAGCATCATTACGCAAATCAGGAGCAACATCAACATTAATTCCATCACCCTTAAGTCGATTCAATCTGGCGCACCAATACTGGTGGTTACTTTTGTAGCTTTAAATCAAATTTTATTAACTCATAATTCAAATCAAATATTTCATGGCATTTCTTTAAATGCTACTTCCATCTACAAAAAAACAAATAATGTAACGAAACGCATGTTAGTTTAATGAAGACAATAATGATAAAAATGAAAAATAAATTATAGATCGAAATTGATATTTATTATGGAAGATCGGTTTTTCAAATAAAAATAAAGCAAAAATTATAGATCATATATGCATCTTCCTCCATAAGTTTTGGTAATTTAATTGATTACCTTAAATAAAATTTAAATCAAATTTTTATTTACTCATAATTTAACTTGTCTAAGTTTCTTTCGAATGAAGATTTTAAATTTCCACGTATTAAGTTTTGTGAAACTTTTATAATAGTGCTTTTACTTACTTAGTGTATATATTTTCTTCCAAATAAACCATTGTGTACTAGTGATACATAGTGAAGCGAAAAAGTCCAGACCAAAAGTATCATCTCACCATTAAAAGGATATGAAGCTATAAATAGCTAATACCAAAAAAAGGCATGCCCCACTCAAAGGCATTTTGCACAAATAGCAAAATGGCTATAAATACATTGGCATTCGTCATGTAAAGCAATTGTATTCCAAAGAACAACCTCGAAACCATGCTTGCATCATTTTTAAATGAATGTTTGTGAACTTATTTCTGAAAAGTATTTTCATTCTATAACAAATATTCGTAATTTAACCTGTCAAGTTTTTTTCTTTGGATGAAGATTTCAAATTTTCAAGTTTTGAGTCGTTTGAAGCTTTTGTAGAGTTATTGTTCTTTACTTGCTGCCAAGCCTAAAACTTCGTAACTATGCTTGCATCAGTTTTAAATGCATGTTTGTGAATTTATTCTGAAACATATCGTCATTATCTGTTTCAAATGCATGTTTGTGAATTTATTTTTGAGTTGGGTCAAATTTTTGTATTGCTTTTACTTGTTGTCAAATCTACAACCTCGAAACCATACTTCTGTCTAGGGGTGTTACTCGGGTTGACTTGGTCGGGTTTGAGTCAATTGGGTCAGGCCTATTCGGGTCAAGGCTCAAAAAAACATACCAGAACCCGACCTTGATTAGAACTTGGGTCAATTCGGGTTCGTTTAATTCGATTTGGGTCAATTTGGGTCGGGTCTAGGTTGTTTTTAAAAGTGATACAATTTTGGTGTTCAAACTTGAAATACATAAAAATTAGAAAGAAAAGAAATCAACTCGGGTCACTCAGTTTGACCCGAACGAGTAAGATACATATGTTAGACCCGAACCCGACCTTGTTTAGAACTCTGGTCAACTCGGGTTGACACTGATGCGGAGTTTGTGACTTTACAAGAAGTTTTACAATCCTCCTAGCCAGTGTACCTAACTGTTATAGTGTAGTATAGGTAAGACACGGATGATTGATTGTTCTCTAGGGGAATAGTGTTGTGAAGGCCAAAGTCTATGACGAATAGGTCTAAGGTGACGGATTTCTTGTGTGTGTGTGTATGTGTGTTTTTAAGTTTTATGAAAGTAATTTAAAATCCCGGGATTTGAAGAGTGGGGTTTTAATTATCTACTAATTAAACTAATTAATTAAACTAAATTAAACTACTTGCGATAAAATTAAATGTTAGATTCGTATGATAGGTAAAAGTGTGTTTACTTAGATTTCATTACTCCATAGTTATCTCTTACTGATTAGTCGAATTGTCACGTCCTTGTTTAATTGGCGCGTTGTATTCCGGTATTAGTCGTAGGGTGGTGCCGAATTCATAACTCTATAAATGTATAAGTCTCCCATAAGAAACCCTATATCAACCAGCGATCGTAGTCATCTCCTTAGGATCTCCTAGGATATACAAGCCGCAATTCACGTAATAAATACAACGAATAAACCAACTAGTGCACTCTAGGGTAGGGGTGAGCATCGGGACGA
Source organism: Chrysanthemum lavandulifolium (assembly GCA_022545495.1). Taxonomy (NCBI): domain Eukaryota; kingdom Viridiplantae; phylum Streptophyta; class Magnoliopsida; order Asterales; family Asteraceae; genus Chrysanthemum; species Chrysanthemum lavandulifolium. The sequence continues at coordinate 195,917,693 of CM040246.1, forward strand.
ATCCCGACCCGTCTCGACTAATCCGATACCGACAATGGGAAAAACCCAAACCGACTCCGACCGATAATGCTCCCGACTCGTTCCGAATCCAGATAATGGTCTCGAATCTTGATTTTGGTGCGTTTTCTGGGACCGTCCGACTCAGGACCGTCCGAATCCGATTACCGGAAAGCGATAAGCCGACTACCGACCGATTACAGTCGGATCGGTATCGGGAAGGGAGTCGGGTGTCGGGATCCGGACGGGAGTCGGGTGTCGGTCGGGATTGCTCACCCCTACTCTAGGGTATCGAATACGTTATTAGGACGTTCAAGCTAACATGCGGGTGAAGAAGCCAGTTAGCCTATTCTAACGCAATACAACCAATCAAACAAGAGATGACAATCAATAATTAACAACCAGGTTTCATTAGATCTAAGCAAACACTAAAAAAAACACTTAGCAAATTAGTCGGACATGTTAAATAGAATAGAAGACATAAACATAATCATGCATAGCATCAACATCTATCTATACTCTTTAATAAAAGAGAGTTTTTAGCCATCAGCTATTTAATTTTTTCAAAAAATAACTAGTAGCCTGGTGTTGACACGTGGAATTTTTGAAAAACTAATTTGAAAAAAGTTTGGCAAGTCAAAAACCATTTTTGGACAAACCATTTTCTTAATTACGCATTAAATCTTCCGGCTTCCCGCTTCAATAGTGCCACATAAACGGTGGCGGAGCTTGAAGAAGTTTGTCGGAGGGGCGAATTGAAGTTGTGTAATTTTGGAGAGGCCAAACTATACAATTGTTTTTATATAACTATGTTTATAGGGAAGGTATATAGAAAATAACATATGGAAGCTACATATTTTGGTGGGGGAGGCACCACCCCTTCTAGCCCCAATGATGCTTCATCCATGCATGCAAAACTCTCGGTCTTAGTAGTCCAAGGTCCAACTGATAGTGCATATTTTATTTTTGGTTAGCTCTTAATGATACAATTTGAAAACCAACCTAATTTAACGAGGGTATTTTGAAATTTATAAATGCACGATACTTTTTGTTATCTTTTTTTATAAATTGGTAAAACAAATCAAAAAGTTAAAAGTCAAACATTTTCCAACAATCTTTCTCAATCATATTAACACAATATATTTTGTATTCAGTGACAAAAAAATATTCTTGCGTAACATATCTCAATTCTTGCATTGCTTTAAACACCCACCCAAAACTATTTCTTTATATCTTGAACTAATATATTTCTTTCTTTTACTTTACCTCTAAATGTTATTCGTTGCTGTGTTACATGATATCGATTTTTCAGGTATTGATTGAAAAAGGCGCTCCACAAGAAGGTAATTAAACTCTAAACTTTATTTTTAGGCTTTTAATTCGAGTTATTATGTCATTTGAATGTCTATCAAGAATATAATTTCTATATACTTTTTGTGTTTTTTAAGGGTTTAGGTATGTGGAGGCACCAAATTATTAAACATTTTAGGTTTATGGTGTCTATTTCTTAAAGTTTACTTATAGGCCACTTAATTATGTGTTTGTTTTTATTTACATCAATTTCGACCAATTTTTTCCCGGAAATCTTTGATATGAAGAGAATAAAGCTAATTTTACTATATCAAAACAACACAAATAACCATTTGTAATGCAATATATCAGATATATTCATTACTTAAATGCAACTTTATTTAGTCGAAAGCGGTTTAGAATTATTTAACCAATATTATACATTTAAAATTTTAATTTTATAGTTTTGATATGTTAAAGTTGGCTTGATTTTTGATATTTTATAAACTTTTGGCAACAAATTGAACTGAATTGATATAAAAAACAAACATATATTTGAGTGACCTATAAATTAGTTTGAATAAATGAGTGACTCAAAGTTAAATGTTTAATCATTTGGTGGCTTCCATATATATAATCTCTTTTTTTAATATGAGTTTAAACATATAAGAAAGTAGCAACCTTTAACAATGGTATTTGAAATCAGGTATATTTTACTGGAGTTTTCTATCTTTCGAGTTGATAACTGACCAATTTTCTATTACTTTTTGTTTTGCTTTATTTTGTTTAATTATAACAATTACGAAATCTCAAATAAATTTACTTTGATTAGATGTTAAAAAGTGTATAATTCGTCAATTGTAAATAGGACCAAACATTTTTCAACCTAACTAAATTGAAGCTAAGGATTTAACATTTTATAAACCTTATTTATGTTATTTTTAATTGAATGTACGATTACTCATCAAATTCACAGTTTTTGCACCATACGATTTTTATTGACAAGGTACATACTCTTTCTCATGTTATTTAATTGATTTTGAATCAAGACAATGTCATCACACAATCCATTATGACTACATATGTGCTAATAGAGAGAATTATTATTGCATAATATGTACAACGGTATAGTACTTTTTTTTAGTTAATGAAAATTTGTTTGATTACATGTATATTTCATTTGTAAATAAAAACTTCAATTTCTTTTAACCATAAGGGGTGACTCAGTGGTAAGAATAACAATTTTTCAAAGAAGAGTCAAGGGTTCAAATCCAACTGGAGAAAATTAAACTCCCTGAGAATAGTCGGCTCTCAATATCGAGTCGAAAACTAAAAAAAAAAAGAAAAAAAAAAGAAAAAGAAAAAAAAACTTTATTTTTTAATGCTATATATGTACCAACGCTTACTCATTTATTCGTTATTCCCAGCTAATTTCTTAATATATAAAATTGTATCTCTTTTATATATATTTTTTAAATACCTGTGAATTTCACGGATCTTTTAGCTAGTAATGAATAAATTGATAAATGAACTTATCTATTCTTGAATATGCAGTAAAATAACCCTAAAAAGTCTATAAAAGTCAGACCTAAGTTACTCCCAAAACCTAGCACATTAATGCCGAATTTTCAAAAACTATATATAGATTTGCTAACGCGACGGTGTCACTTTACAATTGTGACGCCGTCAGATCGTCGTCATTAGGGTTTTGTCTTATGCAATTCATCATTGTGACGACATCACTAAGGCTCTCTGATGCCGTTTTTATATGTCTGACGTCGTCCCTCTTTAAAATCTCTGAGCCGTCACTTATAGATTTTAGGCCGAACTTTGGTCTTTTCTAACAAGTGACGCCGTCAGGTTTAGGATCTTCAAATATTTCTAAAATTGTCGCTTGTAAAATCTGGGTTGAATCTTGGTCTTCGAATGCAAGTGACAAGGTCACCTTGTAGGTTGTGACGCCGTCTGGGGCCTTTTTCTAAACAGTTTCGTGACTTGGTCGTTTTTTTCATTTTCTCATCCATTTTAGTTCAAATCAGCTCGGTTTCCAGCTTTTGCATCCCAAGTACCTGAAATATGAAAAGAAACTATTTTAAGCAATATTTGATCATAAATACACGAGTTTAAGGGTTAAATGACCCCCTAAAAATGTTTAAATCCTTATCAAATATCCCAACATTTGAGATTTGCTTGTACTCAAGAAAATGTGCTTTTATCTATCAATTTACAAGTTAGGGGTCATTTAACATTGGTTTAAAATAATTTACAACAAGTACAAGTTCTACAATAGTCAAAACAAGCACGAAAATTATATACTAGCACCTCACACAAAGTTAAATAGAAAGAAGAAACATGTTCTAATGATTTCATTTGAAAAGTACAATCTGAATATGAACGCATATACGTCTCTTTAACCACAGAACAAAAGGGTGTCTGTGACACCATAATGAACTGTATTGAAACAGGAACAAGGGGCGTGTATTTTATTTATGGGTAAGGAGGTACCAGGACGACCTTCTTATGGAAAACACTTGGTATTAGAAGAAAAAGTGGTATAGTCTTATACATGGCGGTAATTACCTTCTTATGAAAACTCCATTGAAACATGACATGGGCTTTTTCATGCATGTCGGTGGTAATAGAAGAAAAGGTGATATAGTCTTAAACAGGAACACAAGTGAAAAGCCTTTTTGAAATATGACAATGGTCTTTGGCGGTGACTTTAGGCAGTTCTCCCTGTTATTCCAAAAGGTTCTAGACAAGACATTGTTATGGCTCTTTAAAGCAATCTTATTTCTGAGATCATTGCTAAGTTCTTAAGTTAACCGCGAATATGAGGTGACTGTGGGCGCACGCCCTCAAGATGTGAGCAAAATACGAGAATTTGCATAATAGGTATTGAAATTCGGAGATGGCGAGCTTGGAGAAGCAAATGACATAGAGGTTTCGATAGATGAGCCCGACGAAAGTCTAATTGATGTGGCTGATGACCCGACAACATTTTATTGAGTTTACTTATCCCAAATAACATAAATGATCCGTCATACTTCCAAGAAAAGACGATTCTTGCTCCCACAAATGAAGTCCTGAACACTATAAACGATCATTTGTTGGACAAAATTCTAGGAGAATAAATGGTTTCCTTAAGTTACGACAACATCGATAAAACTAAACGTGGCATCGCCATATATCAATCCATTTCTCACCAGAATTTATCAATGAATTGAAGTTCTCAGGTGTTTCAAACCACAGACTTGCGTTAAATGTGGGAGTCCTGATAATGTTGTTGAGAAATATTGATCAAGAAAATGAATAATATAATGGGACAAGAATCCAAGTTCTTAAATTAACAAGAACTTCTATTCACGAGCAAATCACTAACGGCACAAACTTTGGAAAAAAAGGTTATCACACTGAGGTTGAGAATTACTCCGTCCGATAAACGTTTACCGCTTTAGTTCGTCAGAAAATAATTTCCTCTGTCAGTCTCATTTGCCATGACATTAACAAAAGCCAAGGTTTTTCGCTTTCAAAAGTTGGTTTATACCTGCCAAGTCCTGTTTTCACACATGGACAACTATACATTGTTGTTTCAAGAGTTAAAAGCAAAAGAGTTAAAAACAATATCTAAAACTACTACAATGTCGTCTACAAAAAGATACTTCAAGGTTTATGAATAAAGTTTAAGAGATATGTACAATATACATATCAAATGTTTTTTTACCATATTTTAAATTATAATAGATTATGAATCACAACCTACTTTTATTTACATTTTTATGGACTATTAGGTGTGCACGGAATGAACATTTGCTATTAAATTGATTAGCGCTCACATCGTCATTTGCTCAAGACCTTCAAATTTGGAGCGACAACGCATGGACGTTTATTATTTTAATTGTTACAAACTTAATTGATTATCGAATAATTCATATATTATCACATTGTTTATTTCATATATTAATGAAACTTGTTTACGTTCGTTGTTTTCTTATTATCTCATTTTCATATTTCTCTAACAAACCCTGTGAATCTACGAGTCTTTAAGCTAGTCTCATTTTCTTATTATCTCATATATTTATATATCTTTTAATTTGAAACCCTGAAATAACTTTAAAATGTTACATTGCGTATTTAACTTGCACTTTTTTACATTTCTCCTATTAAAAAACCTAATATTTTGAGTTTTCTTCAATGTATTGCAAGTTTTAAAAATACTTTAATATTGGAAATACCTTATATTTTTTAGCAATGTTCATATACTCACTCCGTCCCAAAATAATTGTACTTATTTGACTTTTTAAAGTCATAATTTCTCAACTTGATAAAAGTTATACTAATGAAAAATATTTAAAAATCAATCCATTCATATATTTTTGATTAATTATTATATAACACAAACAAAAATATTTAAGATTAAAACTTAAAAATAAAATTAAAAAGTTAAAATAGGACAATTATTTTGAGATGAAAGGGTGCAATATATACCAAAGCGAAGTTTAACCCGACACATTTTAAACTAGTTTAGTTTAATAAATAGCGAGTATTTTCAATTTGATATTTACTTATTTAGAGATTACTCAAACACATACAGTATATAATTAGTTTTAGCTCTTAATCCTTGTGGAATGGATGATATTTTGGTCTTAAAAAGCGTCGGGATGAGGGTGTTCGCTAATCTACACATTTTTTGTGGAAAAAATAGTTTTAGCATTTTAACAAAAGAAGAAGGGTTTAAAAAGAAACATAGGGAATATATATACACACATCTTTTCGGTTTCATCCTCCCAAATTGCATGCAAGTTAGGGTTTTCAACATGACGAGCGCAGCAGCGTATGTACTCAAATCTTCATATTCTTCTTCTTCTTGTGTTCGTTTGTAATTATGATTTATAATAATATTTATGTGAGGGTGAACGTATATACAGCAAGGAAAGGAAAAGAAAGATAATTGAGAGGATGAGGGAGATGAGGAAGATTGCAGCGGGTCCTAATTCTCTGAAAAATATTCTTGCTAGAATAGAAGCCGATAAGACGAAAAACAAAGAAAATGGCTTTGTTGATGATCCTACGCTTGATTATGTACGTAACCCGAGTCATTTTTTTCAATTCTAAACTTTATTCCCACCTTTTAACACTTGGTTGTTTGTATACAGCACAAGATGTACACGGACCTGCGTAAATATGGAACCGAGTATGGGGTTTCATCTCAACTTTCCAAGGACTTATGTAAGCTCAAAAAGGAAGCAATTGCCATCAAGGAACATTTGAAGACAATCCTTAACAGCAACAACAAAAAGGATATTCATTACTTATTGCGTTCTATTGAGGACGTCATTCAAATAGTTACTCACTTCTACAAGGAAACCAGGGATGTGCCTTATAACTATGCGCGGTATTTGTCTACAAACATATATTCTAAATTTGTTTGTTTCTTTTTTGTTTTTTTTTATTGACTTTGTGATTTTGGTGAATAGGAGGAGGTTTATACCAGAACTAAAGCGGTAAGGATAATAATATTACTATGTTCTACTTCTTAGGTTGTTTCTTTTTTTAGATGATTTCATGATATGCATCTTGTCAGTTGGAGACTGTCGGGCAACCAGATCACAGGTTCAAATTTAGATATGCTGACGAGGTACGTTTCTATTTGCTTATATGGTTTTCTGATTCTCTAAATTCTTGCAAAATTGACTTCTTCACTAACAAAATAGCATAACTGATTGTTTGATACTGTATGCAGTCAGATGAAGACAATGAAGCCGAATGCAAGGATGTGATAACAGACCCAACTAATTTTCGACTTGATAGTCTCGATGCCAGAATCCACATGGTGGTGTCACAAGTGGGGTTAGGTATTCATTAACACTCTTTCGTTTATCCATTCTCTTGTTGATTGGTTTGGTATGCTGCTTACATATGAGTTAACACACTTCGTAAGTTTTCCCTTTCAACAGATGGGCTATCTGCTATCGTTCTAAACATATGTTGCCCAAATAAAATTGAGGAGAAAATCTGGAAGGAGTTTGAAGATTTTGATAAGGAGAATGTATGTTTCATCTCTCTTTTTATTTATTTTTGATTTTGATGTTTATACACATACAAAAAGTATTCGTGACAAATCTTCATTCGTTTACTTGGCAGTATGAAGTTGATCTTATGCGTGATGGTGTAGAACGTGTGTCGATTGAAGTTGATCATCCTATAGTTTCCGCCATTGGTAACTTTGCGGTAAAAGCCTTCAACATGGCTTGTGAGATGGTATGGTTTCCTTCCACCTCTTTTCAACTTTTGAGCCTCCCTGTTTTTTTCACAAGATATAAACAGACAAATTTATGTTTGCTTGTAGCATGTTAAGAAGGGTGAACACGACAACCTCCATGATTTCGAGTTAATGGAATGCAAGTACATTAAAACTGCCATTAGTTATTACTTCTATATGATAATAGAGGCCTTCGAAGAAGGAAAACTTGGCATTTATGAGGCTAAAGTTATTTGCTGTAATAGCTTTGGCGGTGAGATGATACTGTGCCAGTTTGTTCTTACCGATCGTAAACCATTTGGTATGTGATTGAATTCATAATCTGTGTCATCTGCTACTACAAATGAAATATATTACAACCTCATTTTACTGTAAATTTCTGGTGTCTTATTTCCTAATGTTGATGCAGGTACAAAAGCAATGTCAGGAAAGTACTTTAACTGCCTGCAATCTATATGCGAAACTGTGGAAAGTAAGTCTACAAATCCATGTACTAATAAAATTAGTTTCTACGTTCTCTTTTCTTTACCAAAACTTTCTAGTGGATAAGAGAATCACAATGCTTTGTATTGGATCCAACTTCTACACATAGCTCTTACTGAAAGGGGTTTGCATTCATTACCTGCATTAGAGCAAGTGTTATTTGCAGAATAGTTATGAAATTCATTATCAACCATGGGTGTTTGTGTGCGTGCAGATCTCTATCTTGAGAAACTGACGAGGTTGAAAGCATTATCTAAAAGTTTGGGAGGTAATATTGAAATCCTACTCGCTAAGCTAACATTTATTCGTGAGCTTTATGTCTACGTATATGTGAACCAAACAATTTTTAGGCCTTGGTGCCAACTAGCATGATCCTTATTTAGTAACTGAAAGCGCCTTAGAGGGAATGGGTTTCTCACTTTTCAGTGTCATTTTGGAGAATGTACAGGTGATGAACGAAGTAAGGCTAGGTCCTATAAAAGTGGACTTAAGCAGCAGCATACTGAGTCTGTGGAAGGTTAGTATTTTATGGAACTGTCAATCTTAATTGCCTTCATGTATATTCATTGTGAAACCATCTTTATGGAAAAGGACTAAAATGTGCCATTTACACAACAGCTCTTCATCGGAGGCTCAATTCATGGAAAAGGACTCGTTTACCAGATTGTAATCAAAAGACTAATCCAGGTTATACAACCTATAAGCTTACCTCATTTTTGAGTATATTGCCTTATTAATCAGCATTTTCATATATTGTCAGATAGTATGTAGAGATGGCATTTACCTATGATAGGTTGTTTTGGTCATGTGTCATCTAAATTGATAAACTAGGCAACTATGATACGTATAAAATGTTGTCCAAACTGTTAGAATATTTAAATACTTTTTCTTACAGAATAGCTTTTGTATATTTTCTGTACTTATTAAATGGTCCAAAAAGCTTTTTTGCGGGTTAAGTCAACATTACAGAACTTAAGTAAATCAAACCAAAATACCCGCCCACTCTAGTTGGTTTCATTTGAATTCTTCTTCTTGATAATGTATGTTTTGAACTGTAAGTTAATTATTGAATTTTCATGTAGATGCTTGGTCTCATCCTGACAAGGATAACACCGGGATGCTACGCAGGGCCACGGATATCACTTGTAGTGGTTATGACTTGTACAACCTACTTTGAATAGCTCAGGTAAGTTGGTATACGATAGAATAATAAATACTCCGTAATGTATGTGAAGTGGATGTTTATCAGGAATCTTGATAGTAGTTTCTGATTTTAGCTTTTTTACCTGTGGTGGCCATGGCCACGTGGGTCAAATAAATTGATATGTTGGCCATATTATGTACATTTTACAAAATTGTAATTTAGTTTCATACATTCGACACACTTATGTATCAGTTGATTTTCAAGAGCTAATGACTTTTCCCACCCTTTAACATTGTTATTAGGGTACGGTTAACTTGTACTATACATAAAAGGGATAAATTTAAGTACATACAAACTCCTTTCTTTGTCTTTTGTCTATTTCTACATTATGATGGTATCTTCTTTATTACGTTTCTCGGTTGTTTATGACCCGAAGCAAAGGGAGCTGATGCAGCAGGGAAATAAACTAATATGCTTGTAAATATCTACTTTTTTAAGCTATAATATCGGTGTGCTGTGGTTTCATTAGTTATTGTTTAGATGTTATGGATGAATTGCTGAAATGTTGTAGGAATTTGGGTGCCTTCATCACTGTGTGTTCAGTTGCTCAGTTTTTCTATATATTTGAATCAAGTGTGCTAGTTTGCCCTCAAGTTATCCTGTAAAATTTGAATGAGGACATGATGAATCACGTATTTCAATTTCTGCATAAATTTTTCTTACTCTATAAAAAACGATTCCTTAATTATAAGATAAACGTCACAAAATTAGGAAAGCTGTTTGGGAGGTGAAAGGCAACGGAGTCCGAAGGGGTTCTGCAAAAACAAAGGGCCAACAATGATTTTATCACTTGTGTGGTGTCCTGCACGAGATTCCCGCCTTGGGTGTAACCAAGTATTGATCACACTATCATAATATACGATTCATACCAAGAGTATTATACGGACCAAGTAATCTGTGTGAAATCTCGCACATTTTTACACTTTTTACTCTACACTATCTGAGCGTTTCTCCACTGACATGGTTTTCGAAGCTGTTTTCCAAGACATTTATCTGCAACACCACATGAGGTCGAGACTAGTAAAGACATTTTGGTGGGTATTGTTGCTTATATTTGTTGCCTTTCACCATTATTTTGCATCTAATTTTTATTACTCACATAATATGAAAACAAAATGAAGTACAAAACATACAGTACAAATTACTCACTGGCATGATAAGAATACAATAAGCACAATTTGGATAAGCATGGGTTGGGAACTCGAATACAATACACAGATCAATTGTACAAAGATGGTCTCAGTCTTCTAAAACTCCTAGAAAACAATGCACCATAAGTTGAATTGTTTCAATGGTGCGGAACATTTTGCGACAGACTCATTCGACCAAACAAGACATAACATATCAAATGTCGCCTGCTTATAATTAAACTCATACTCTTATTTTCAGGTATTAATAATGTTTTTCATTAAATATAAGAGATGTACACAAACTCATTGACTCTCCAACCAAAAGAACCCACACCCAACTGACCACCCAAATTTACGAACCTTTTTACTATTGCCAGTTGTTATATTGCTGCCCACGTGCATTGCCACGGCCACCACCAGGTCCACCAGCCCCACTGTATGAGCCGCTACCTTGAGAATAATTTGGCGGGCCCCCTGCATAGCTACTATTACCTCCAGTACCCCGGCCATATGCTTGTGGGGGAGGGTATGGCCCACTGCCACGATTTGGATGGTGATTGTATCCACCACCAGGAGGATTTCCACCTTGTGGGTATCTGTTTGATCCTCCTGAAGGTCCGCCTCGAGGCTTCCCATAATGATGGCCAGGTCCACCACCTCCTGCAACCAGCTGAGTAGAACCATGCATCGGTGCATTTGGAGGTCCTGGCCTCATCTGAGTGTGAGCTTGCCCAGACTGCTGCTGCATTGGTGGTGGGATACGCGAGTGTTGCTGCTGCTGGTGCTGTATTTTCTGACGTTTTGCTGCTTCGTCGTGTTGTCTCTGTTGCTGACGCTTTTTCTTGGTCTGAAACTCATGTGAAGCCTCATACTTGGGTAAACTGAAACAATAATGTCACAAATAAAACAGGCATCCTCAAAAGATGACATAACATTCAAATACTTAGAGCTAGCAAGATGCGGATTTTGTTATTAAGATTCATAATGAGTTTGGTTGTAGGAATCCCTTGTGGGCGGCCATATCATTTTTTGTGCAACTTTTAAATGTAATTATCATGATTACAAACAAAGATTATTTTAATGTTTTGAAATCTCTGAATGAAACGATTTATCAGGTCGTATGCATAAAAATAGGCTTTAGGTAGCGCGCTTGACCTATTTGACAGTTGCCTATTCGAGCCAATTATAATTTTTATTTTACCAGTTTGAGATATAGAGCAAACCCAAATTGACGGAAAGAAAAGTAGATGGTTCAAGGTTGCCTACTATTAACGAGATGTATAAGGCTACCTCTTAGGATCACAAGGTAACGGGTCGATCCAGAAATACTCCGCATCAAGTGCATCCTTGGCTGATATTCTCTACATAACAGAGAAGACGAAAGAACGAAAATAGTAAGCGTAAGTAAATCCCAGCACGACATTTTCAGTGTACACATAATTCATGAAATGTGTAACACAATAAGAGTGATATGTGTAACCTTTACGGCATGTTTATGGTAGTTCTATAAATACATGTAATAGACATCTGAATCAAACTGAATATTAGGGGCATGCATGTCCACGAAAATAAAACCTTTTCAGGATCAAGCGTCAGCATTTTCTCAAGCAACTCCAAAGCATGTCGATCAAAGCTACAATGGAAAGCAATAAAATAAGGTCAAGCCAAATTCAGTTTTTCATGGCGAGAAAAAAGAGAGAGAGATTGCTCTACATACTGCCTAAAGACCTCTCGAAGACGCCTTTTCAAAGGCCTTGTAGGCTTGAGGTTGTTATACCAAGGATATTTAGAAACGCCAGGCCAAATATTTTCATCAGGGGCACCACACAGTTCCCAGATTTTACTTGCCTGCTCCGGCTACTCAATTTCAAAAACAGCATAGATTAATTCAGATATTCATTCAACAATTATGGTGGTACTAACGACTACAAACACATATGCAAATTATTTCGGATACATAATAACTAATTCTCATTACCAAACTTTACCAACAAACAAAAGCAATATTCATTTCATTAATGGCCACCATACATACATCACTTTATCCATGACATATTTGCTGGTTATTCATCTGAAATACTTCCCATGCATATAGGATCCATGTATTATTAACACCGTCAAATTATATATGAGAATGACACTTGCCTCGTCTTTGCCAGGAAAAATTGGTTTCCCATGCAGAAGCTCTGCAAAAATACACCCAACTGACCACATATCCACAGCCGGGCCATATTTGGTGGTCCCTAGCAGCAACTCCGGTGGTCTATTCAGATTATGGGCGCAGTTAGATTTCATAATCCATTTAAGGGAAGTAGAAAATTTTCTTATACTTAAAAAGTTTGTAGTTTTCTCAACGATAGAACGTCAGAGAAGCAACTGTACCTGTACCATAAAGTGATAACACGATTTGTAAGATTCCCGTTGTGATCAATTGAATATGAGCGGGCAAGCCCAAAATCTGCTAGCTTCAAATTTCCTTCATTGTCAATTAGAAGATTTGAACCTACAGCATAATTAGCCAGACATCAAGCCTTAAAACAGATAACAGAAACCCAGATGTTGTAGATTATGCTTACATCCTATATATAGATTTTAGAAAGAGAAACTGCCCAAAAGCTCAAGGATCATTCAGTGTGTTCTTAAACGAAAAGTTGAGTTGTTTATATCACCAATTTTTTAAAAATATATAAAAAAACATAGGGGAGGTGAACTAAGCCTTTCCAACCAAGTCAAAGAAAATATCATAAGAAAGTTAACGTTCTTTCCCTAATCCAACATTGCCAAGAATAATGGGATATACTGACATGCTCGGTTGGGTTTAAACCTACAGCAATGAGTTTTGAATGATAACTAGTATTTAGAAATAACATTAAGAGAAAGTACGACCATCAACATAAAATGCAGGGCATTAAAAAGATATCGTGAAGACAGAAGATTGTAAGAGAAGTGGAAGCCTGCGAAACTATTATTTCTCTCATTCTCTGTAGACCAAACCCTATGGTTAAGCAAAAGAGGTATATAAGCGTTAATATATAACATACTCTCCCAATATTCTTCTAACATTTAGCAGTCTAAATCGCTCGCCATTGACTTGTATAACGAGAACAGAATGTGAATTGTATATGTAGAACTAGATCTGAGGTGGACAACTTAAAAACTCTAGGACTTGCATGTTCTTAATTTATCCTTTCTTCCTGGTTTCCAACTATATTGACTTTCAAAATTACAAAAACGTGTCCATTAATATCGTCCCAGTGTTATTTGTCAGTTTCATGTATAAATCAAAAAACTTGCGTTGACAAATACCTTTGATGTCACGATGAAGTACTTGATTTACATGACAGTAGTGAAGCCCTGTCAAAAGCTGCCTCATATAACACTTTGAAAAAGAGGAGCATGTGAGTATACCATCTGACCACCCATGAACAGAACAACAGCAACTTAGTAAATCACTTGTACCTTAATCTGTGGAACAGAAAACCTCATCCCAGGACGATCAGCAAGCCCAGTTAGGTCATGGTCCATGTACTCAAAAACCATGTAAATGCCGCCCTTATATTTGTTACCATCTGCAAAAGATAATTTAATCAAATTAATGCCCAGAAATTATCAGATAAAAAAAATGATCTTAAAAAGACGAGAGACTTGCCTGGCCTCCCTTGGTCATCTTTCTCAGGACCTACAAAGCGTATAAAAAGTGATTATTGGTATCAAGGTCTGTTTTTTGTACATGGTCTAAGTAAAGAGTGACAATTTCAATTAAGCATAAGTTTACCTGGAGAAGTAACAATTTCTTTAAGCTTAATTACATTCTCGTGATGCAGCTTCTTTAGAATTTTAATCTCACGTATGGCAGTTATGGGAAACTGTAAACAAATTTAAAAAAGTATATGTAAATGTTTTAAAAAAAAAGAAGGTTGTAAAGGAAGAAAAGTATTATTACCCCCTCCCTCTCATTGTCCATCCGTATCTTCTTCAAAGCAACAATTTCCCCTGTCCTGATCTCCCTAGCCATATACACTTGACTGAAAAACCATCACAACAACACAACACCTTTAAGTCAACGGGTTGTGCAAAGTAATTTTGCGACCCCTAAGTCACAAAATTTCATTTTTAGTAGAATTGGTTTTGCCATTCAAAAGGGGGTTGCGGCACAGCTTGTTGCCCGTTTGCCTGCCATCTTATTGTAATCCGTTATAAAAGTTTAATACATGGACATAACTAGTCTATTAAAGTGTTTGATGGTTACGCGAGTCTAAAGAAAATATTGTTTGCGCTTGAAATCAACTAGTCTTGAATATGAGAAAATGCATATTATGATTCCAAATTACAAACCCATTGATGATAATAAGAGGGTAGTTGGGATTCTTATTATTTTAGCTCATCCTTAACAGCTTAATAAGTGGTTATTTGACATTTATATCTGAATTAAATTGGGTTATGGAGAATGAATACCGACCCGTAAGTGCCTTCACCAATCTGCTCTAATTTTTCGAAGCAGTCGACACTGCGGGAACCCCATGTTGGCGATTCTCTTGTATTCAGCTGTCCTGCCCCTGCTATCGCCATCTCCTCAAACCCCTTTTTAATTCCAGATCTTTCTTTCTTTAACTTTATTTAGGGTTCTTCTTCTTCTTCTTCTTCTTTTGTTTGTTTGTTGGGAGGAGAGGGGCGACTACTTTATCACACACCCCACTATTCAATTCGACAAAGAGAAGGAAGGTTTTTAATTAAAGACTTGCTTTATAGATTTTCTATCTTTTCTCTAGTTAGAGCACTCCCATCGTTTGACGCAATAACGCCCGTTAAGGGCTTCGGTAACGCCATTGGAGGCGTTATCCGTTGGAAGTGTGATTGTTTAACGCCGTTGGTCCCTTTGCGTTGCCCGTGTAACGCGCGTTAGGCGCTGAAAATGTTTCATTTCCAGTCCTGTAATGTAGAGGCGAAGAAGAAGGCGAAGGAAGGAAGCGAAGGCGAGTTTGGTTTGTATTTTTTTTTTTTTTTTGCGTTTACGGGTTTGTGTTTGGCGAAGAAGGAAGAAGAAGGCGAAGAAGACGTTTACGGGTTTTGCGTTTACGGGTTTGTGTTTTTGCGTTTACGGGTTTGGGTTTGTGTTTGCGTTTACGGGTTTGTGTTTCGGGTTTGTGTGTTGGGTATTTTTTGCGTTTACGAAGAAGGAAGACGAAGAAGGCGAGTTGGTTTTGCGTTTCGGTTTGGTTTGAATAAAATATATTGATAAATAGTATGTTGGGTATATGAAATTATTATTTTGTTTGTGTGTGTAAATGAAGTGTTTGTTTTAGTGTAGGGGTTGAAATTAAAAATATGAAAATTAATTGGTGTTATGGTGTTATTGGGATGTTATGGTTGTGAGTGTTTTTTGGGGATGTTAATGTTAAATGTTAAAGCTGATGTGGCGCAGACGTGGACGGTGTTATTGGTGTTATGTGTTATGGATGGGAGTGCTCTAAATAAAACAAGTTTTGCTTAAAATTAAATTTGTCTTCTTTTTTTTTTCATTTGTTATAAGATAACCTTAGAGCATTGAGTGTCGTTTTAATACCTCTTCACTTCAGGTCCCATGTCTTACATCACTCAACACACCCACTTAAAAATACCACTCATTCACAACTAACCTCAACATCTTCACTTGGGCCCCACTCACTCAAACTACACACACTTATTCAAACACAGAACACAATTTAAAATCAAAAAAGAAAATAAAGTTCTTTTCTTTTTCTTCGTCACTTCCGTGAGCGCCTTCCCAGAGATGGCAAGGTGTATTGGTGTGGTGGCGAGGGGTGGCGAGGCTGCCATCTAGGAGTGGCGAGCCTCCCTTGTCACGATACTTCATGCTCTTATATGTGTTTCTTAAAAATTATTAAAAAATAGTGACAGAAAATGATATTTTCAACAAAATAACCCTCCAACTACAACATTCCTAGCAATTGCAAATGAGAAATTTTAACAATCAACAAAAACAAAACATGTCATATGAATCTAACATATGTATAAAGTATGAAAACCAATTAAAACTAACCATGACCAAAACAGCTTAACATTGTTCTTCCCTATTAGTGATTATGTTCACATCCTACATGTGTTGTTAAAGAGCTTAGACTATTTTTATATGTCTATCTAAGACTAGAGGGAGTGGCCACACTCCCTCAACTTTCACATCAGTGTCACCTCAGCTTTCTCTCTCCTCTCACTTCCCCTCACTCTCTCAGACCTTTCATCCATAATGGTCACATCAATCCCTCTCATTTCATTAAAATACATACTTTCTACAAATATACCCCACACACATTCACAAACTAAATAAAAAAACAATAAAATACCCATTTTGTGCACAAGAACCAAAGTCACCTATATCTCTCTTTTTTTGTGTATCTCACGCGTAAAGATGGACCAAGGGAATGGGGGTGGCGAGTGAGGGTTTTGGTGTGAGGGGTCACCCACCACTCCGTCTAGTCTAAGCATGTACTAAACTATATATTACTTAATATGTTAAATTGTTAATGGAATCGTCAATGTTTTTGGAACCAAATTGGTCACTCGGCCGGTTCATTAGTTCAACCAACGTAGTGACAAACTAGATTATGTTTTCCCAATCACCGATTAATAATAATGATGGAACAAGAGACAAATACGGTTGAATCGTATATATAACGTTGGTTGTACGACTACCATATATCACCAATCATCAATCTATAACATTATATCAAACGAGTGTATAAGGGATCTTTCCCATAATCATAACTAATCAAACTTTTATTTTCATTCATTTACCAATAAACATTGTTTGAAAGTAAGTGATTAAAGAATTAGACAAAAGTATGGTGTTACACTGTTGAGGAATCGCATAACACACGATGTCGGACAAAGGTACGATCTTCACAAGAATTATGCTCTTCACAATCTTAAGAGAGCTTCTTTTCTATCTAAATTTGTGGTTGTATAGGTGTTTTTAGGGTTTGCATGTTGTTTTGTATTTATAGGATAAAACTAAGGTTTTCAATCGGATATCTTACTTGCGTCGCGAGCGTATCTTCAATGGTTTCTTGCGTCGTTACGTAATACTCGCGATACTTTTGTGTCATGACCAAATTGTCGCGCCAAGTTTCCAAGTGTTTTTTTCCATTTTCTGAGGTCGTGACTAATTCTAATTGGTTGTGAGCTACCTCTTCGCGAGGATTTCTTAAATCTTTGGGGAAGGGTATCCTACGCTAAGAGAGGCGTTTACCCGGAAAATGCAGCCTGAGCACGCCACAACCACACCGAGCCTCGCGTTTTCATGTCATGAGCCGTCACGACCAGCCCGAATGGTCCCGGAAAACGCGACCTGATGGCGCGAAGTGATTACCGGTGCTCGTGTCTTTCCGTATATTTTTTGCGTCTTCCCTGATCATACATTTGTTTGTTAAATATATTTTAGATTTTCACATTTCTTCATGAGTTTGAACATTTTCGCTGCTGTGAAATGGTGAGAAAGAAGATGAGAAGCGACAAAGACAAAGTGACAATTAAGTATGTAACCCTAAATGTAACGTCATATACTATATGGACATAAGCCCAAGAAACAAAAAATGGACTATGTAGTTGTTTAAAAGCCCATTAAGTAAAATAGAATTATACTTCCACTCTTAAAGAAATTATAAACAGTTTTGCATTATGTGTAATTTTAAACTAATTAATATAAAGAGTATCGTATTACGTTCTTTTTTTATTCAATGTAATTTTTTAATGTATTTTTTATCAATGAAAATTTTAATATTAATTAAATGTGTTTAAATAAATGAAAAAAGAAAAAAAATATATATATATGTGGGATCTAAGGGTGGGTGTATGACGACACATAAACTGGTGTAATTGGAAGAAGGGGATTTTTGGAGTTATGGTGAATTCTGGTGTTATGGGATAAAATGCTGACGTAACAACATTTTTTCTCACGGCACCAGCGGGACGACACGAGGATACCTAGTGCTCTTATTAGTTTGACATTTTAAGTCTTTAGTTCATCATTTATTGTCCTTTTAGCAACATTTTTCATTATGTGGTCATTTCTTCATTGTTCCTCCGTCGTTGACCTATAATCAACATTTACAAGTAATTAAGGGAAAATTACAAATTGTGTCCATGTGGTTTCCATCTTCTGCACTTCATGCCACTCTCAAGAATTAATTACAGGATGTCATTGATGTTTATAGTTTGTAGCACCCTATGTATTTCTCACAAATGCTCGTAAATTATTTTCGTTCGCGACCCACTTGTGCGCTTCACGTGAGGATATCTTCATCTTTACACTATTCCCGCCTTTCTACTTGCATTTACCTTTCCAAGAAACCCGCATTCATTTATAGGGACGAAAATTGCAACCTCACTTTAGCTTATAAAATCTATTATACTTAAAGCTTACCCCCTTTAATTTAATGTGCAAGGGGGGTTGTGCACAACCAAAAGTACGGTACATACATGTCTATGCATACCGAAATAACTACAACTCATTTCGTTTTAGGAGGGCCTCATATTCAATGCAGATTCAATTTGGTTTATGAAGAGGCTCGAATTGAATGAAAATATCCTCGGCTTGAATACTCGCAGTTCACAATAAACACATATTCAATGTCGAAACACAAAAGGGCTCGCAATTTGCACCCTCAAAGAATATGGATCAATCTACAATTAAAACACTAATAAATGGAACCTGTGATAAATAAGGCCTGCAACCCATTCTCTACCCGCATATTGTGGGTAGGCGACAAGTAAAAAGGACCATTAATTCTAAAATTATGGTCATGTAAATCGGAGGCCCAAATGTCAGTATTGTTCCCGGACGAATTGAAATTGGATGAGACCAAGACGATCGTAGTGATGCTCAGAGGATGTGGGATATAAATGCTCCTTCGGGCCGATACTTGAGCACTGATTTCTTGGTGTCTGATGCTAAAGTATGTTGACATCCATGTGTGAAAAACCTGAATAATGCCAATATGTAATAAAAAGTTATCAAATGTCTTTGTTGTTTATCAATTTTTTCTTACGTACTTTTG
Source organism: Chrysanthemum lavandulifolium (assembly GCA_022545495.1). Taxonomy (NCBI): domain Eukaryota; kingdom Viridiplantae; phylum Streptophyta; class Magnoliopsida; order Asterales; family Asteraceae; genus Chrysanthemum; species Chrysanthemum lavandulifolium. Next base: position 195,937,112 of record CM040246.1, read on the forward strand.
ATGCAGGGAAATGTTATCCATTGTACCGCCAAGGCAACGGTAGCTCAAAATTTCTTGAGGTTAAAAGAGGGTGCTATATATTCGGTTAAAAATTTTGTAGTCATGCAAAACAAGGAAGATATCCGTATCAGGAAGGACGATACGTTCATGCTTGAGTTTAATGGAGCAACAAGCATAAGGAAATATTTGGTTATATCTAAGGGATTTGTTAGGTATCTGTTACAATTGGTTGATTTTGATCATATCCACCCACGTAAAATAAATATCTCATTGGTAATGTGTCGTTTGTTTAGGTATCTTAAAATTATTTGTTTTAAATATTGTTGCTATAAAAGTTTTACCTTTCGGATGTTGTAGGTTATGTGACTTAATGTTGGTAGGATGAACTATACCAAAACAAGAGCCAAAAACCTTGATTTCTACCGCGAATCATAGGTTGAAATTTATATTTGTTGCAAAGGATGTTGTAAAATGAAAATATTTTTGCCAATGTGTATTAGGAAACTTCTTGCTCGCTTTATTTCTATTCCCTTTGTAATCGGGGGCGGTCCATACGGGTGACCCTATGGGAGGGCTTCTTGATGTGTTAATTGAGAAGATAGGCGGCGATGTAGGCATGTGTGTTGTTGTGGTGACTTCCACCTCGCAAAACAATATAACGAGAAGTGGCTTATGGACTATTTACCTTTGCATGTTCAACACATTTCTTTTGCAAATTTAACCTTTAATATTACCCGCTAGATAAGCTCTCTATCTATCCAAAGTAGCTCATCCACCCACTCCTAGATTCCGTTGACATTCCCGCAATTAAAGAATTGAATTCGAGACATTTGGTAAGAAACTATTTTTATTATTGAATATATCCTAAAACAAACAAATTTTAACAAATCATTTAACTATTTGTTAGCATCATCGAGGCTTCAAAAGGAGCTTCATGTAGACAACTCGAACCAAGAGAAGGATCTATTGAGAATCGCTCAAGTGGGCCCAAATAAAAGGAATGATGTATGTATTATTTTGCACCCGCCATCTCTATATTATCTTTATAGTGCATAACATTTATAAATCTTATTTATACACAGACTGCCATTTTCATAATTAAGGCCAAGATTGATAATGTGCGTACTAGAAAGGGATGAAATTTCCCATCATGTGGGGGAGACAACTGCAGGAAAGGGGCTACTAGAAAGAATGAGCGATTTTGGTGCGAGTCATGCAGCAGACCAATTGAATACCCGGTAATAAGGTAATGACATATTTGTAACTTATAGTTTGATCGTTTGAATGTGTTAAATAAAATTGGTCACCTTGACATTTACCATCTGTCAATGCTTTCTTGAGATATCGTCTTGAGCTTGGTATCTCGATGATACCGAGCGGTACATGTGGTCCTTTTGATGATGCGACCATTGAATTGATCGGGTTCCCGCTTGGCCTTAGTGTCGATGAGGATGAGGTACATTTATAAATCCCCGACTACTTACACCCTATTACGTCATTCCCATTACTCACGGCTTACTCTCTGTGGTTTAGACGATCATGCAAACTTGCCATCACCTATAGCTGACCTCATTGGGACAACACATGTTTGAAATCAAATCTCACACATATTATGAATATGGAACATTCAAGAGTTTTACGTGTTGGAAAGTTGACCCGCATAATCCATCAGTTGAACCCACAAGCTCAAGCACCGTTGATAATGAAACCGCATTCATGTGCTCATCATCCAAGTCACCCGCCTATGCCAACCTCACTACACCGTCCAAGCCCAGAGGATAGGATAAGGAAAAGGTAATCGAAACCAACAAAATCCATCGAGACATCATGTATTTGTATAAAGGCACTTATCGATGGAATTCCATTGTTCGGGGTGGTTATTGAGGATTCAACGACGAAAAATGAATCTACGCGGTGAATGATGTACAAGGTGATGAGTCTAATATTGCAACTAATAATACATCTTCAACATCCAACTCATCATTCAAACGCCTGATAAAGGCCAACCCTGCAAATGATAATAAAGATAAGAGGTTAGCAACCTTAAAACATTTGGGTGACAACAAAATATCTTTTACCCTATGTATCTTACTACTGCAATACATTTAACATAATAATCATGTTTCGTTATATGCGGTGTTGCTATTGAGATTTCGGACGGATATTGAACTGATAATCAGAGACATTGAGCGGGATGGTGATGATAGCACCAAACCGCCAAGAAGAAACAAAGACGGTGAGCACATATCGAGTGTCACTTTTTGTCGCTAACCCTTTACGTTTGCCCGCATAATAACACGTTTCTCCTATATATTTTGTAAACAGTTTGTGGTTAAAGAATCGAAATGAGCCCAACTAAGCAGCACCCCAACAAGACTTTATAAACAAATGCTTATGACAATAATAATACATTTGATAAAAGCGCTTTTAGGATTTTGTTTTAATTGTTGTTTGGAAGACACAAGACTCAACTGCTCCGTTACATTTGGTTTTATTTTTGTTTGACAATATATTTTGGTTTGCCATCAAACAAGTATTGTTTCTTTTTGTGCTAAACTCCATTTCAGGTACCTCCAAGATGAACATACTGTGGCTTTGGACACTTGCTACATGAGATCAAATAGATATGTGTGTTAGTAATGCCAGATGACCATGAAAGCAAGGATGGTTCTTTTGATTTCTCCATCAAACATTGTTACCAAATGTAATGTCTAATGTACAAGATAGTTCTATTAATGAAACTAACGTTCATATGTATATACTATTTCATGTAATAGTCGGCAAGGATTGTTTTTTTCGATTTCTCCATCAGACATGGTTACCAAATGTAATGTCTCATGAACAAAATAAATCTATGAATGAACCAAATGTTGATATCTGTATATTGTTTCATGTGATAATCGTGTAACCAAACATCTAATTAATGAAACTCATTTCTATATAATTTTCTAATTCTCCTGTTGTATCCCCTTTTTTCATTCACTCATATAACCCTTTCATGTGATAATCGTGTAACCAAACATCTAATTAATGAAACGTATTTCTATATAATTCTCTAATTCTCCTGTAGTATCCCCTATTTTCATTCACTCATATAACCCTTTAAATAATTGATCAACTTAAAGTACATAAAGGGTCATCTAAATTCATAAATACATGTGACTGATTCATTGTGAATACCTAATAAAAAGTTTTTCAAAACTTGCGGAAAGTACCCAAAGGTTAAGACGGTGTTGTTTTAAATCTATATACAAAATAGGAAAACAAATTGTTTGCATTTGTTGTCAACAAATACCGCACAAAATGTGTATTCAAAGTTGCGAATCCATCGCATAACAATAGCTCAAATGATAAAGATATTGAAGATGGTTATCTTTAATGCAATCACCAAGATTGGCTAAAATTGACTTTGTTATATACCTAATAAATTAAATAATGATCATTAAATTATGTTTTTATGATATATATGAGTTTGCAACCCTCCTTCTATTTATATGTATTTATACCATCCACTACATATGTTTAATTTACACATACATTATTATTTTATACATAACAAGTGTGATATAAACTTATCTTATAAGGCAATTTATAAAACACGTAAATTCCTACTTTACTTTATAACAATTAAGAGTTTTTTACTTTCTCCATATGTTATATAGATGAACCATAATGAATTTGTGTGTTATTATTGGAAAAAAACCAGTCTCATTATTAAATCAATAATAATAATCATAAAAACCTGGAGATACTTACCATACAAGCCTTTTCATTGTTCACTACACTTATTGCATCAGTTCAACAGTAGAATCCCAAGAGATGCTTTAATATACATCTTGCTTCTATATCTTTCCAAACCTGCAAGGTTATGTGTTGCAAAATTGATACATATCCTCCAAATAATAAATGAATACATGTACATCTCAATTTAACAAGTTACTATACCTTCAAATTATGTATATGATTAAATCCATCTTTGTTTTTTCGTTAAAGGGTCACAAAATGATCATGCTCAGGTTCCATCCCTGTCAGACATGTTGCACAAAACTTTGGTTATTGATTCGAAAACAATTATCAGTCAAAGTGGAATAACACAAAGCTATTGTGGTTTACGGCTAAATGAAATTGTCAAATCATTTACAGGTATACACCAGCTCCAAACATTAACTTGCATTATTATAGTACAAAATTGTTGCAACAATTGATACGTGATTCGCATGTTCACCGTAATTTGTTAGGACAAACATCACGCTCAGTGGGCGATTTACCAGATATGACACCGAATCAAATGGCTTTGTAGGACCTTACAAATATCAACCTTATCACTTAACAAGCTAACCCAACACACGTAACAACAATTCTGAGAACACTTAACAAACCAAACACAAACATATGCGTAAAACAAAGAAGGAAAGATTAAGAGATGGTGACTTGATGTTTATACAAAACCGTGTATATGTTGTGAATAAGATATGCAAACAATAAGTTGTATATTCCTTGAGAGAGAAAATACACACACTTTCAAGCACACCCCTCAAATGACCATTTGAGGGGTATTTATAGTACAAGAGGCATAAAACCCTAAAAGGCTTTATCTTGGGCTTTTCGTGGATAGGACTTGGATTGGGCTTGGCACACTTAAGCTTATAAATGGCTAGCAAGTCTCAACAATTAACCATTTAGCTTATCCTAATCCACGAGCCCGTTGACTATTCTAGCACGATATCTAACACGAGTTACAAAGTTCCTAAATGTGAATGACCATCACTTTTAATAAAACTATTAAGGCTAACAATCTCCCCCTAAGGGGTGGTCATTCAAAAGATGCTCCACTTGATTGGTTCTTTACTTTCCTTGAGCTTGAACTTTGCGTGTAGATATGTAATAGTCTTGATTCTTTGTTCCTTTATGCTTTGTGATCAGATAATGTGATTGTCTGCCGTTGTCAACTTCGTTGGTTAGGTGTCTCCACGCCTTTCTCCACCATGCTCACACTTCTATTTGACTTTGAGTTTCCAATGATGAAGTTCTCGAGTCTTTAAACTATGTAGATTCTTTGACATTGACGAAGAATCATCTTTAACTTTGAGTTGCCTTTGATTTTGATGAGAACGTTCATATGTTGTTGGTATGAGCATGTGGCGAGTCTGCACGATCCATCCGCTCCGAGCTTCCATAAGAAGAAAACATAAAACATGTTAGTAATAAGCGGATTCCGCACTTACAAGTTTGAATTTCGAGGTGTTATGACATAGTGTGAAAACACGTCTCTAATTCTTCTGAGGCCGTTCTGAACTGAGTCCCACAAGTGAGATAACGCGATATACCAAGTACATCTGATTCGGATGAGTCGAGGTACACCAAGCATCACCTCACGATCAGAGACCGTTTGAGACACACTAAGCGTAATCCACGGAATTACCAAGTGACTTCTTTGTCGGGTCGTTTGATGTTGACCTGGCAGAATTTCCATTCAATCATTGAAGATTACGGTTGTAACTCCCTCATAAATGTTCCGCAGATTGCTAAGATCTGCGTAGGACTCTATAATATATCACTTGTGCCTTATTGATGAACAACAAGCGATGTCATGTCAAGTGTTCCTATGAGATCTTTGATGAATCTCGTGGCTCTAGACTCAATAGTGCATTTGGTTTTCTGAGCGGAGACTAGGAGAGGGTCTCCTTCTTCAATATCAACAATCTCTAAGAGAAAGCGATAGATTATGTAGGTTCCCAAAGTGAGAATGAAACAAATCCTTTTAAGAGGAATTGAGTGGCTAGAAGGTTTAGTGCGGTCGTCCTTTGGGTCCATGACGCCTTGGTCTTCAATACCGGTGTCATCTAGTGACAACCAAGAGTATATGTATTGAACCCGTTTTACGCCCTAAGGTTGAATATGGAGGGCTATTTCTTTCACCCTTTTCTTTACATTTCTTTTAATTCTTCAACCCTTCTTTCTCCTTTCTCACATTACTCCTTTTTCAATCATACCTAAGGACTTCTAATACTAACTATTTGTGGTGTCCTTGGTAGATCCCTCCGACTCTGGCCGATCATAGGATCAATTTCCTATCCTTAGTCACCTTATAACTCCATGACTGTCCTATTGTTGCCATAAACCATTTTCTTTGAAAATCTCTCGAGTGTTTATGATAGAAAACATGTTTGAAACACTCAAGTGAGTTTTATATTTTCGAAACACTCCCCTTCACATGTGCTCATAAGTTTTGATGTAAATCGCACATAGGGGTAGAGTTCGCACTTTTGAATTGATCGACTTTAAATGAACTAGACCGATTCGAGACACGTTTACATCACTAGAGAACTAGCTTGAAATTATTACCCGTCATGGTCAAGTCCATAGAAAGTTTCTCGAGATGGTACATGATTCCTCGTCAATTCATTGGTTTCAACTGAGTCGAGCTCTTTTGAGATTCAAATACCGATCATTAAACTTTTAGATCACATTTAAATCACGTATCCTCCCCCTCAAAAATAACATATTCGTGATATTTTTGATATCAACGGATTAAACAACATTTTAGAATCTTTTGGGGAGACAAACGGATTTGATTTAAGCATGAATTTGGAACATTTTGTTTTATACTCCCCTTTAATAAAGCATAATCAATTAAAGGGTTTTAGAGGAGTTATCTTGAGCACAAAATATTTTGAAAGATTTTGAAAATCTTTTGAACAATCTTGAAAAGGTGCTCAAGATGATGATGATTTCTCACCATTTTTAAATGTAGTGCCTTTGAAGCGTACACTTGATTTTTCGTTAAAACACGAGTTTTGATCGAAAAATAATCAAAAGTCATCATTTTGGTCCGGGTTTCGTCTTTGAGTATACGAAAACCATTTTATGAAGAAATTTTGAGAAACGACATGTTTTAGAAAACGATTAAAGAACTCTCGCTCACATCATCATACATGCCCGTATAATTGTTGAATGACATTTCTAGAAACGTCTGAATATCGATTATCTGAGAGACATGTCGTGAAGAATATTTTTTTTGGTTTTCGATTTTATATTGTTTTGTATTTTGAAAGTTTTATATTTTTATATTTTGCTTTTGTTGGTTTTCAAATTTTGTATTTTGTTTTCAAAAATATTTACAATGAAGCTTTGGAAAGTCATTTTCAAGAAGATTCGAGAAGGCGTTCTAACTCCTCGGGGTTGGGCTTCGCATTCCAATTCGTCGAACTAAATAGTCAAACCTTTCTTTTGGAAGGGCTTTAGTTAATAGATCGGCGAGTTGGTAATCGATCTTCACGAAGAATAATTCAACAAGACCATTTTCGCGTACTCTTTGATGAAGTGATAGCGGACTCGATATGCTTAGTCTTTGAGTGATGAACGAGGATTGCATGATATGGCTATGGCACTTTTCGAGTCACAATACATAGGTATTTTATCGAAAGTAAAGCCATAATATGTGAGTTGTGTTCTCATCCATAGAACTTGAGCACAACACGCAGATAGAGACACATACTCGGCTTCATCGGTTGAAAGTGCGGTGCAATCTTGTTTCTTTGAAGACCCGACTTACTAGCTTTTCACCCAAAATTGTGCTCCTCCGGATGTACTTTTGTCAGTAACTTGATCACTGCGTGGTCCGCATCGAAAAGGCAATTAGATCAATCCGGTTCCTTCGGATACCAAAGTCCCATGTGAATGGATGTCTTGAGTGCACGAAAGATCCTTTTAACCTCTTTGAGGTGCGTTTAGTAGGCTTTTCACGAAACCGTGCTAATAAGCAAACAACAAAATGAATATCCGTCGACTAGCGTGAGGTACATGAGAGAACCAATCATGCTCCGATATTTCTTCTGATCAATAGGTTTCCCAAACAAATCGGCTCCAATTTTTGGTGAAGATACCATTGGTGTTCCGACCGAGTCACAATTGTCCATACCATGATTTTCAAAATCTCGGTTGTGTATTTAGCTTGATTTATAAAGATTCCACGAGGGGACCGATGTATTTGTAAACCAAGAAAAATTTTAGTTCCCCATCATGGACATTTCAAATTTACTTTTCATGAGATTTTCAAAATGTTTTGAAAGATTCGGATTAGTGGAACCAAAGATGATGTCGCCCACATAAATCGAACAATCAAAATGTCGTTTTGCATTTTGTGTAAACAAGGTAGGATCAATTGTTCCTTTGGTGAAATTGTTTTGGATAAGGAAAGAGGACGATTCGTCATACCATGCTCTGAGCTTGTTTCAAACCATAGATTGCCTTTTGAGTTTGTAGACGTGGTACGGATGTTCCAAGTCAATGAAGCCTTACGGTGACTCACGTACACTTCTTCTTTCGAGTTCCATTCAAGAACGCGGTCTTAATGTCCATCGATAAACCGTGATGTTTTGTGAGTGCATAGGCCAAGAATATCTGATCGCTTCAAGTCTAGCTACCGTGCGAATGACTCTTCAAAGTCTATCCTTCCTCTTGTCTCGTATCCTTTGGCTACAAGGCGAGCTTTGTTGCGATTACGCCATCTCTTCATCCCTTTTGTTCTTCCATAACCATTTGAGATCAATGACGCGAATGTCGATTGGTCTTGGAACCATTCCCAAGAGTCATGAAGACGGTATTGAGAAGTTCCTCTGCATCGCTTCTATCCATGCGGATCCGCCATTGCCTCGCGAATGTTCTTTGGCTCTATATTGCTAATTGAGCAAAGGTAAATGCATAAGTCGCAATCGGTGGCAAGTTGACGTCTCGTCCGAATTGGCCTTGAAGGTTCACCAATAACTTGTTCAATTGGGTGGTCTTTTGTCCACTTGAGTAGAAGGATACCGTTGGTTAAACGTGTGCGAGTTAGATGGTTCTCGTAAGTATGAAGATGATTCACCGATTCCGTAGCAAAAGGTTTTCAAATAAGTCGTCATCTAACGTTGCATCGTTTCGGTTTAGGTTTTGCTCATCAACTTTGGTAGAACGGGTGCAATAACCAAGTAGATGTAGATGATGTAGATGGAGTTGGTGCATTGGTTTCGACCGTTGTAGATGCATCTTACATTGGTGGTGGTGGATGATGTTGGCGGTGCGGCGGAATGATGGTTTGATGCATTTGTCGAAGTTCCACCAAAGTATTCATCGAACATTAACTCAAGAAATTCTCCCATTCTTGTTCTTTAGGATTATCAAACGAAGTTGATTGAGCTCTTTGAGTACGAGTCCCGAACTCGATGTGTCCAAAAGTCTGCCGGTTTAGTGCGGGTTCTAGGCGAGTCTCTCGGAAGCCATATGTGAAAGTTCATCAAATTTCACATTCATCGTCTCCATGATCCTCCTAGTTCTTCTCATTATACACCACGAATGCCCTCGAGTTATCTCGAATATCCAATGAAGATTCCAATATCACCTTTAGATTTCAATTTTCCAAGATCTTCTCGTCATTCGTAGGATAACACAAAGCGCCAAATACGTGAAAGTAAGAGATATCGGGTTTTCGTTGTTCACAAGCTCATATGGGGTTTTATTGAATCTTGGATGGATGAGGATCGGTTACGAGTGAAACAAGCGGTGCAACACATCATTAAAGAAATAACGGTGCACTAGAATAGATTAGCATTGTGCGAGCAACTTCCACAAGAGTTCTATTTCTTCTTTCAACTACCCCATTCTGTGTGGAGTTCTAACAACCGATGTCGATGAGTAATTCCAACATCTTCAAAGAAAGTTCTTAACTCTGATTAGTGAATTCAATGCCGTTGTGCATTCTTACAACCCCACCGAGTTTGAAGAAGTACTTGAATACGTTTCAAAAGGTGATGATGATGTCCGGTGCTTCGTCTTTTGATCTCGAAACTTAACCCATGTATATCTTGAATAATCATCGGCGATAACAAGAATATACTTTTTCCCATTAATGCTTTCAACTCTCATTGGGCCACATAAGTCCATGTGCAACATATGCAACCTTGCTTCCGAACTAGGTACGGTTTGGGTTTATATGATGCTCTTTTGCTTTTCCTTGTTCGCATGATGGACATAAGTGATCCTTGGTGTATTTGAACTTTGGAAGGCCGTTGACGATGTTGTCTTTGGCAAGATTGTTGATGGTGTCAAAATTGAGATGGGATAACCTTCATGCCACAGCCGTGATTGTGTTCGGATGCTCGTGTCATAAGACATATTGGTGATGAAGAGGCCATTTGATTGATGTCGATAGCATACAAGTTTGTATCACGATTCCCGCTAAGAGATCGATTGCCATCCAAGTTTCTAACGGCAAGCATTTTTCCTAAAAGCAACCTCTAAATCGCATCACGGCGCCCGACCGAAACAAATTATGTCCCAACCCTTCGACATAGTAAACCCGAGTGATCAAATAATTTCCAAAAGTAGATCTCCATAACCCATGATAGCGACTACATGATCATTTACAAAGCGTCGGTGCCCATGAATTTCGAGACGAAATTGATCGGCGACTTTAGATTCCGGTCATGTGCTTGGAGCAACCCGTCGACGATCCAAAGACATATTTCGATAACACGCCAATCACGGAAGAAGAAGATTTTGGAAACCGTTTCGATTTTGGTTCCTTTGGGTTAGAGGTAAAATCTGATCACACTCATAGAAGTCATCTATTGGTAAGACAGTGCATCACTCATTCTTCCATTCTCGAGTGTGAAAGTTCTACCCTGGGTTTCAAATGTCATCCCTAAAGTAAACATTATGCTCCCTATCGGTAGTGTAAAGCCTAAGTCTCGCGACTAGTCTTCCTATTCTTTTAGCATAAGTTCTTTTGGGAACATTCTTCTATGAGCTTAACAATCTCATTCTTAGAAACACAATCATCATGAACATTAGTTAAAGATTTCTTGCCGGTTAAACAAGCAGTTAAAACAGTTCATTAAACTTAACAGATTTCATAGGTTCATTACATTCGGATGAAATGTCTTTCTTATTACAAAGCGGTAAATTCTAGGGTGTTCTTCACTTTCTTCTCTTTATTCAAGCGACTACTCTTAGAGGCATGCGAGACTCTATTGTTCCTTGTATTGCTCTTAGGCTTTAGTCTGCTGCTCCTAGAGGTGCTTCCTAGTCTGTAGAAGGTAAGGCACACTCATTAGGATTCACAATCTTATCTAGAGAAGTGGTTTCACTTTCCTAGTCTCTTTAGAGTGATTATCTAAACTTATGTCGTTTGTTCCATATGTTTTAGATGTGGAGGCGACGCATTAGTGGTACTCATCTTAAAAGGCCGGTGCTAAAACTTTGGATTCTCGATGAACGCTTTCCCTTTTTCAACATATTGTTTAGGTAGGCGGGTGGAGTATTGGTTTGATGAAACATTTTCTCATTGACTTTTGGAGGAGGCATAAAGCAGACATTTTGGTTTTGAAACGGTTTGGGAACATTTGTTTTCTCCATGATCAATGGTTTTGTAATCTTAGTATCCATCGCTGCCTTTCCTTTTGACGTTTGGTGAGCCCTCAAAGATCATTTTTGCTTTCATGTCATTGTAGGCACGCTCATCTGACAGTTTGTCATATTTGCATTCCTCGGTTTTTCGATCAAGTTGTTTAAAATATGAGATATTTTCTTTTCAAGTTTTTCAAGAGCTTTTCATATTTTGAAACAATTTCGGAGGTCTCGGTGGAGTCTTTCATGATCTTCAACGAGAAAATGTTTGCAAAATGATGGACATAATATCGATGGTAAGAACATCTTGAAGAGAATCATTTAATGTTTCCAAGAGTTTGATTTGTTCAACACTTTCGTTAGCTTGCTTTAACGAGGATTTATGGTCCTTGACAAAGTCATTGTTTCTTTCAAGAATGCTTGTTAAAATGAATTACCCTTGAGTTGATGTTAGTCGGTGAGGGGCAATTGAGTTTCAAAAACTTTTACATTCATTATCAAAACTATTAAACCGGATATTTGTTGTAATGTTGGTTTTAGTTTTATGATCTCTTGAAGATCCGCAATTCTAGTTTTCACATTTTCTAAAATACTTCTCGCATCACTTGTGTTAAAAGGATTGTTTGAAGACATTTGTTCAATGTTCGAAAGAGATTTTGAGACTTCTCTTGGTTTTGAAACAGATTTTGACATTGGTGTTGTTGTTTGTATGAAACACTTTGTGTGGTGGAAAACTTTGATTGTCCTTTTGAGAAACAAAAGGAAGAACATTAATTTGGTTCCATTTGTTATAATCAATCGGTTTGATTTCGGATGTTTTTGTTTCATTTTAGATCTACTCTCCTCGGATAGTTCCAACGTTTCAAGAGAATCATGCACAATTATAGGTTCATGCAAAGGTTTTCCATTGTTCAACACATTCCGTTCTTTTTTCGAGCTTTCTTGAGGAAACAAGGAGGTGAGTTACCAAGAGCCATTTTTGCAAGTATGAAAATCGGATTTACTTGATTAGAAAGCATCTTGATTGTCTTAGCGGAATGACCCGTTGTAAGATGTAAATTGTCCAATTTTTGATCGTTTCGCTTTATCCGAATCTCATCAAGAAGAGAATCTTCTCGTTTTGCAAAATCGATTATCAACTTCTTCTTCTTTTTCAAGATCGAGAATAAGTTGATTTTGTTTTGAAAGTTGGTCATTTAGTTGAAAATTTCCTTGTTTAAAGATTTGATTTTCAAATTGATTCACATCAAGTGTGTCATACTTGAGTTGCAAATCTTTTCTCTTAAAAGCAGAATCTCGATAACCAATTTCTAATTCGAAATTTTGTTTGTATGAAATTCATAGGCTCTGCGTTCTCTTTGTAACTCTCAAGCTCACGGTCAATTTAGCATTCGCGCCTTAACATCGCGATTGACCGCTCTAACTTTCTCAACTTCAATGCCACATTGATTGATTAATGATTCAACATAAGCACGTGTGTTGGATCGATATACTTTAATCAAACTAACTTTAACTAGCTTGTTAAGGTTTAATAACCTCGGATAAATCCTAAGTTATTAACAAAGAAACACCGAGCAATCTTTATCAAGTACGCGAATTTACTTAACAAAGCTAAGAAGAATAACTTTTATTATAAACTCTAAATCGCTTATTATGGATACTCTAATACAACTCTAAGATAATCGAACTTTCTCTAAAACACTAATTCATAAACTCTAAAACTCTTTTGGAATCGTACCTCTAATGCCAATCTAGGAGTCCTTTTATAGGCTCAAGGATATCCTAGTCGGTTTACAATTTGTAACCTTGTACGACAAGTAATCTAAACATAGAATATAATTCTTTCCATAAACGAATGTAATAGTTCTTTTGTTCTTGCGGTACTTTGACTTAGTAGTGCAATGCTGACTTTATCTTTAGCGATACTTTGACTCTTTGACTTGCTTCGATGATTTCTTTTACAATACTTTCATGTCTTCAAGACTTTCATATCTTCACTCTTTCATATCCCAACAATCCTCCCCAACTTGAATTCTACTTGCTTGACTTCAAGTTTCTTTATGAATATGTCTTTAATATTTTCATCTTTAAAACGGATTGTTTCTTAATCTTTAGATTTTATCTCAGTAACATCCGTCCTTGTCAAAGTATCTCTTAGAATTGTTCTTTCACAAAGACATCCAACAATCTCCATCTTTTCAAAGAACACAACAACATATGACAAATTGTACATTAATTCGCTTTAAGTTGCATACTATTCTCATCACTTCCAAGTGAATCATTGAAAATTTAATGGATTTAGATCTCTTTACCAAAGCCATTAACTCGAGTAGCCAAATGTTTTGGTGTGTAAGACCATGGTACATTGATAACCATATGATTTTAGCAAACCACCATTTATTCAACCTTTATTTCAAAATATTTATTACTTAGCAAAAGGTTTCTTCTAAAATTCATTTAATCGGTTTATTTACATAAGCAAGACTTTGATGAAATCTTGTCGATCGCAAGATACTTTGAATAAAAGTCTTGATTTATCAAAAAGTAATTATTCAAATAAAATTCATACCGCTTATTGATCATCTTGACAATGGTAGTCGGTTTATAAACAAGTTAATAAGCATTCAAGCGCTTTCATTATCCTCTTCTACTTCCAATCCATGCTCTAACATTCTTCTCATGAGCTCAACTGTAAGAGGGTATCTTCTTTCGCAAACATGTGTATCATTGTTCCATTTTCCAACTCTAAAACATGAACTCGGACTCTTCAAAGAATCTCCAAAGAAACAATTTCCCGCCTTTCTTGATTCTTCCAAATATCATCGATCTTTGTCTTCTTGGTTTCCCATATAGTTATGAGATCACCATGTAAAACTAAACCAATCCCTTCTAATGGATTATTTTCAAAGTAAGCCTTCACCACATGATATAAATAGAATAGGTCTACTCTATCTATAATGTGCAATAAGTCCCATAGCCTTTTGAAAACTTTGAAGCTTTCATCTTCTTTATGAAAAATCATGTAATCTCCATCCTTGGTTTCACAACTTCAAAAACACTAATCTTTGATCCGCTCATCTTCATGTCATCATCTTCCTTTGTATAATCAAAATCTACCACTCGAGATAATTCCTTAATTCATCACTAGTCTCGGATCTTAATTCAACTTTTCTTTCTTTGAGAACCCGAACATCTCAGAAACCCAGTTTTCCTTTTCTTTTCAAACTCTTCTTTCTTTCGACTTGATCCGGGTAGCTTCTTCTCTAAAATCTTTAATGCTGCAACATCTTTCTTATAATCCTCCCTAGCAAAGATCATATAATCTTTTCATCTCAAAATAATTAAATTTACGCAATCCTTTATACCCTTGACTTTTCGGATAAGCCATCATAGCATTTACGTCTTTAGCTTTATTAAGTCTTGGCATAAATCTAATCTGGAGCAGTGATTGTAATGGTTCGTGACTTACGCATTCAATTCCTCATGCAACTTCTTAGGCGCTTCTCTATTCGAGCTTCTTGAGCTTCTGAGCTTTTCTATCTTTAGCATTTAACTCTTCTTGAAGCTTTCTAGCTGCTGACTTCATTCCTAGCAACTTCAATTGCTCTAAGTTCTGCTAAAGTTAACTTTTTCTTCTTAGTTTCAACTAGAACACCTTTTCCTTTATCCTTAGGATCAATTGCAGGTTGAGAAGTTCTTTGTTGTTCTTCTTCTTGTACATCTCTAATAGTAACTCCTCCTCTTGGTTGTGACAAATCTCCTAAAATTGTAGCAATGAACTCATCATCACTTGCAGAATGAATAGGTTTGAATGTAGCTTCCTCCTTTTCTTGTATATCAGTTGTAGAAGGTCCAGCTTCCTCTTCAAAATTTAACACTCTTGGAGTAATTACTTCTTGTCTGAAAGTATCCTGAAAACTAGTACTTTGTTGTTCAGTACCTTGAACATCAGTACCTTGAACTTGAACTTGTTCTTCTTGTTCCTCGAGATCGAATAATCTTTTCTTCAAGACCTTGAGTTCTTTCTTCTTCATAACATCTTCTTTCAAATTTTCTTTTCTAAATTCCTCCCAAGTTGATGTAAGATGGTTTAGGAACCCTTTGGTTTACTTGATGAGGCGCCTTTGTGCTTTCTTCTTTGATTTAAGCGGATCTGAAATTCTTGAACCAAAGGCGGACAAAAGTTTTTAGCCTTCTAAACTTTTTCTTCAATTTCTTTATCCGCTTAGCTTGAACCTTAGTAGTCTTTTGCAACTTAACTATCTCTCTTGTCAAAGCATAATTATCCAAAGATAAACCTTCACGAGGTATAGTATATGGATCTTCACCTTGAATATGTGAATGTTCCTCGATGAAACAGAATGTAACGTGGTGGAGATGGAGTAGGTGATCTTACAATCTCTTCTTGAACCTCGGGGCTTGGAGAAACAAGACCTGTAGAGATGCAAGATGTCTGCGATGGTAGTTCCTTCAGATCACGATTTGCACTAGTTGCATCATCTTCATCATCTGCTCTAATGACTGAACAACTTCCATCATAGAAGTAGTTAATGGTGTATCTGGACCTCTAAATAAATCACTTCTTGAGCCATAAATGTAAAAATCTTTGATTCTTTGAACAATAACAGTAATAAGGTCAGAGGTTTTGGCACATCGACAAGTTACTTGTTTAAGAAAACACAGATAAACCGTGGGTACATTAGCCAAGTAGATCCATGTGAGATATGTGAAAGCATCCCATCCAAGATAGCCTTGAGAGTTAAAAACTCGATCCGTAGCTAACCCAACCATAGCAGATGCTATATTGGACCAAATCGCTCCCAAGAAGTACTCTTAGCACTTATACAATGTAGCAACTCATGAACCAAAAATTTCCATTGAGGACAAAACAACTATTTTACGAATGTTTGTTACATTAAAGAACCTTCATAACCAATATGCCCAAAGTTTCCCAAATCAATTCCTTGGCAAAGCGAATAGCACCATCATTATCATTAAACAAAGAAATCCTCTCTAATAGATGCTCAACAAGCTGTAGCCCTAATATAAAATTCTTCATTCTACATGTTTTCTCTTGCAAGAGCCCAAAATTCTTGAATCCAAGGCTCAATAATATCCGCTCCACTAAAAGAGCATAAGCGATTTGCGACCAGTTAAAAATCAATAATATCGTGAAACGCCGCGTTGTCTTGGTCTTGTCTAAATTTGCTACCATATTGTGCTTTGAAACAATAAGTCGATTCGCCATTGGTGATTATGTAAGCACAAATTGAAATTAGATAAGAATGAGAGAAAGATAGAAGCGATGCTAATGTAATAATATGAGAGGAAAAGCGGAAAGTAGTTATTTATAGGAGAGATTTGAAAATCACACCAAAATAAAATAACAGTTAGCATTAATTATCCTCAATATAACCGTTGGAACGATGCTTTTAATACGACAAACAAGATTTTCCACGTGTGCGAGACTTTCCCAAAGCGATTTTTCAAACAAGACTTTCGGAAAAACAAGATTTTGCCAAATTCCTCCATAGAAACTAAGTATATACAAGTATCCTCCCTCAGCAATACAGGGACTATACTAACACCTTATAGTCCTCCCTTAAATGTAGCTCAAGAGTTAATCATGCCAATACTCACCACCAAGTGATTGAATCTTGAAACATCAAAGCCTTTGGTGAGTAAATCACTACATTATCATCATGTGAACTTTAACCACATTAATGAGCCTATGCTCATAGCAATCTCTAATAAAGTGATGCGAATCAATATGCTTGGTCTTGGAATGATAAACTGGATTCTTCACAATACAAATGGTACTCTCATTATCAATATTGATAGGAGTATTTTGAAATTGAACCCATAGTCCAAGAGTTGATTCTCGCATCCACAAAACTTGACCACAACGACTTGCGCAGCTACATATTCGACTTGATAGATGATGTTGCCGCAATTGTCTCGCTTCTTGCATTGCCAGAGACTAACCTTCTTCCAAGATATTGGCATCCACCATTGTTGATCTTCTATCATAATTATCACCGCATAATCACTATCCAAAAAGCCTCTAAGTGAAAAGGTGACTCTTTTGGATACCACAACCCCAACTTAGGTTGTTGTTTCAAATAACAGAAGATTCTTTTCTTGCATTCATGTGAGAGATCTTTGGTGAGACTTGATATCTTGCACATAGACAAGCCGCAAACATGATATCGGGCCTTGATGCGATAAGATACATAAGAGAGCCAATCATTGACCTATAAAGCTTGACTTCAACTGGTTGTCCATCTTCATCTTTACCCAAGGAATTGATAGATTTAATAGGTGTAGTAATGACCTTCATATCATCAAAGTTAAACTTCTTAAGTATATCCAGAACATACTTGTCTTGGTGATAAAATTCCTTCCTTTGACCGCTTAACTCAAGTCCCAAAAGAAAGTTAACTCTCCCATTAAACTCATTTGAAATTCATTCGCATCACCGCTCAAACTCCTTAACCATGGACCTGTTTGGTAGCCCCAAAGATGATATCATCAACATAGACTTGAACTAACATGATATCCTTCTTGTCTCTCTTGATAAACAAAGTCTTATCTATAGCTCCCCTCCTGTATCCATGTTGTAATAAGAATGTAGAGAGCCTCTCATACCAAGCTCTAGGTGCCTGATGAAGGCCATAAAGAGCCTTAACCACCTTATAGACTTTGTTTGGATGTTTAGGATCTTCAAAACCTGGAGGTTGTTTCACATATACCTCTTCAGTAATAGTACCATAAAGAAAAGCACTCTTTACATCCATTTGGTAAACTCGAAACCCATGTATGAAGCAAAAGCAAGAAATATTCTAATAGCTTCAATCCTTGCAACAGAGCAAAACTTCATCATAATCTACTCCTTCTTCTTGTCTATAGCCTTGAGCAACTAACCTTGCCTTGTTTTGATAACATTGCCTCTTTCATCTCTTTTCACTCACGAAGACCCATCGGTGCCAATGACTCTCTTCCCATCGGAAGATCACATAAACCCAAACTTCTTGAAGTTTAAATTGAAGAAGTTCTTCTGCATAGCTTCAACCCACTTTCTTTAGTCAAAGCTTGAGCAATATTCTTGGGTTCCTCTTGAGAGATGAAACAAGTAAATAAGCGTGTTTGATGGTCCTTATGATGCGACTGTTTTGTTTATACACAAAGCTAAGTAAAGCATTGTGAGGTTTTGTGAAACCCTTAGCTTTGTGTCTTGTCATAACTCCGTAGTAGAAGGACCAATGATTTGATCGCTTGGATGATTCTTATGAATCCGTAAGATTGGGACTGTGGAACTCCATATGCTTCATCCGATTAGTATAATCAAGACTGCATTGGAATCGAGAAAATACCTTCATCTTCAAGCTCATCATCGGTTCTTCTAATCCGGGCATGGTAGGATCATCCAAATCATCTAAAGCATCTGCATTAGTGCAACAAGATTTTGGTTGAAAGTCCGGAAATCTTGTGAGAGTACTGCAGCCTTGTTCTTCTTCTTTGCCTCTTCATAAGCTCTCCTTTGTTCATCGGTGTAAGAATGTGCTAATACATCTTGAAGAAGCATCGATTAAGTTCCTCTTGAATAGATTGATCCTCGGCAGTTAATGAGGATTGTGGTGCAACATGATTTTGTTTTGGAGAATCAAGATTTTGCTTAGGAACATCAGTATTTTGTTTTGGACTTACAGGATCTTCATCAGGAACAGCATCAGGTCTAATATGAACTCCATGAACAACATATTGTAAATCTTCTCCATTGTGCACTGGTTGATTTTCTTCTCTAACAGGTACATAGTTCATTGAAGGAGATAAAACCTCAAGATCAAACATCCAATCAGGACCTTTACCTTTCTCATTGTCTTGATCTTCTAAAAACTCAACATGAAGACAGTCTTGAATCTTCTTAGTAACTCTGTTGTATACTCGAAAGCCTTTACTGTTAGTGCAATAACCCAATAAGTATCCTTCTTCTGATTTGCCATCAAACTTCCCCAGATTATCAATGGTGTTTAAAATAGTAAGAGGACATCCAAAAGGCTTCATAAAACGAATGTTGGGTTTATTGCCCATCAGCAATTCATAGGGTGTCTTCATACAGGATTTGGTGACGTAAACTCTGTTAAGTACATAGCATGCGTGCTTACGACACGCCCAAAATTGAATAGGTAGATGGGAATTTGCTAGCATTATCCTTGCCGCTTCAATCAAAGTCATATTCTTCCTCTCTCAACACCATTTCTTTGTGGTGTTCTAGCAATACTAAACTCCTCTTTATGCCTTTATTTGCACAAAAGTCATCCACAGGCTTGTTCTTAAATTCGGTTCCATTATCACATCTAATACCTCTAACCTTGAGTCGTAATTGGTTTTCAAGTGCTATAATCGTTATGAATAGCATCAAAGGTATCATCTTTAAAGCCCAAAAAGAAAACCCAACCGAATCTACTACAATCATCTATAACAACCAAACAAGATTTTTCTTATTTAAACTTGCCACGAGACAGTCTAAATAAATCCATATGTAACACTCCAATGGTTCTCTAATAGTTCTTTCCTCAAGCTTCTTGCAGAAGCTTTGTGTTGTTTACCCTTCTTGCATGCCAAGCATGATTGATCATTCTTGTAAGTCTTTGAAGGTAAACCTCTAACTAGATTGCCTTTGACCAGTTTGTTGATATTCTTGAAATTAACATGGCCCAATCTTCTATGCCATTGATGTGCCTCTTCAGATGTTGCTTTAGCCACCAAACATGTGGCTCTTCCATAAGAATGTAGACTCTTCATGTCTAAACTATACACATCATTTGTCCTTGGTACTCTAAGTACTACCATGTCATCATCAACGGGTTTAAAGTCGAGGAAAGGATGAGACATTACGTGTCGTTGAATAACACGGGATGCTTTTATCACAAATTTGAGAGACCGAGAGTAAGTTGAATTTAAGCTCCTTCACATATCTAACATTCTCAAAGTTAATAAGCCACGCTTTGATAGTTCCTTTGCCGATAATCTTTCCTCCATTTGGATCATTCCCAAACGCAACTCTTCCTCCACTAATATTTCTAAAATCGGACAAAATCTCTTTGTCTCATGTCATACTTCCGAGCACCCACTATCCACAATAAGATGATCTTTAAGCTCCTCTTACGGGTTGCCCCGCACACAAAGAAAAGAGTTAGTGACTTTTAGGAACCCAAGCCATTCTTGACTTGTGTTCCCGCAGTGGAGTTACAAACTCAAATTCTTTGAGTATGTAATTCCACTATCTTTCAAATGATGATCCAAAATTATCTTTTGATCTTTAACATGGATTTTCAAAACTTTCGGTTTTTCAACATAAATCTCTTTCACCGATTATTAGCATTTTCTTGTATCACAAAAACATCGGATTTACTTTTTGTTGAAAGTATTGTGTGTCCTCAAGAGTACCTTCCTTCTTAACCCATTCGGTTTAACACGTGGTTCATGTGATCTAGATCCCTATGTGAATTGTAATACCTTCTAGGTTGATAGTGAGATCTCCTAGAATTCCTATTCCAAGTAGTGTGATCGATTTTTGTTTAAAGCGAGCTTTGAAAGTCTTGTGAGATCTTCAAGGTTTTGAAAAGGTCTTCTACGATGTGGGTATCGTGATCCGGTATGAAGTTTACGTGATTTACCCTATTTGAATTATTCCAAACCGGTTTGTGCTCTCTAGGTTTGTGGTTGGCGGATCTATTCTTTGAAATTTGCTAAGGTATTACGAGTGTCGATCACAATCTTTGATTAAGTGATTAGGACTATAACACAAAACACGCTTTTGACCCATATGTCCAAAGTGATTTCTTCTATGTCTATGCCCAAAATTATTTTGCCTTGGTGAATGATAAAACTGTTTTGACCAAAGTTATCCCCAAAAGGTTTAGCAATCTTGGTTTGAAAAGGTTTTGCGTATGTATCGCTTGTTGAGCAAGACTTTGTTTTAAAGGTACCGCTTGATTTTGAACATTATTTTCAACAGACTTCTTTGTGTTTTTCGGACCTAGATTGAGCAACAAGCTTCTTCCTAAACTCTAGACAATCTACTCCAAAGCGAGAAACATCGTGCCTAGAGGGTTGATGAATGCCGATGGGATGAGGAACAACATGATAACCATTGTCTTTCTTATACTCGGTGGTGGTTCACTTATTGAGCCCTCATTACTAGATGTATCAACATAGTTAATGAGTTCATCATCACTAGTGGTTATGTCCTCAAAATCACCATCATCCCGATCACTAGGTTGGTTTTCATCTATGTTACTAAAGTCCATTCCAAATCCTAAGCCCTGCTCTAATGTAAGCCCTTCTCTGCTTTTTCAACATAAGCAACATGGGACAAGCTGGACTCTCCCCAAGACAAACTTAGCTAACAAATCATCTCTTTCCTTAGTCAATTTCTCAATTTGACAATTTTACGCTTTAGTTTCCATTCACTAAGTTTTAATTGATAATCATGTTGTTCATATTTTCCACCCCAAGCCATTTCATTATTTTCATGAGTTAATATTTTGGCTTCCATAGATTCTAAAGTGATTTGATAACCTGCTACCTCGCACCTAGCCCTAACACAATTATCTCTTTCAATCACATAACTGTTAAATAATTTTAGATAAAACTCATAACGGTTTGAGCATACCTCGTAGATAGGAGGCGGAGTTGGTGAAGTAGCCACCATAGCAAGAAGAACAGATCATCTTCACTTTCTTTGCTCCAATCAAATCCTCCAAAGCCATCATCGATTCCAAAGCAAAGATGTTCGGTTCTTCATCAAAAGCGAAGCTCAAATCCAATGCTTCCACCGTGTCTTCAATCGCATCTTCCATCGCTACCATACAAGAAGTCACCGGTTCATCATCAAATTCTTCACTCCGGTCAACTTCGATAATTTCTCTTGAGCAACCAAAGCTTTTGTTTCGATTATTGGAATTTCTTTGAGCTCAAGTTTTGGCTTCTCGATGTTCATTTGTTGATACTTAGCAAACCCGCACTCCTTGCAAAGTGACCGGTCTTTTGACAATTGAAGCATTCAATTTGAGATTTGTCAAAGTTATTCCTTGTTTTGGTTTGAAATCAATACTTTTGCTGCCTTCTTCATGTACTTTTTGATCCTTGCGGTGATCATAGCAACTTGCCACACGATATCTATTTCTTCAAGTGCATCTTCTTTAATCATGCTAGATCCTCTTCATAAGTGATGTAAACGGCTTGTTGTGCAAAGAAGGAGCACACAACTTCATCCGAATGCAAAGTGGTAGATGGTGGGGCTGCTTGAGCATATGAAGGGAATTGTAAATGCAAGATTTTGAGAAGCAGTGCTTTGAGGAGAAGCAATACTTTTGAAGTAACTCTTCTTTTCGAGATGATAGAAAAGCAATACTATGGGATTTGGAATTGGGTTGACCACTCATCTCATGTTCATACACCTTCGTTGATGATAGAGATCATCAAAGTCCATAACATCCAATCCTTGTTGTCCTCGATCATAGTAGCAATCACATGCCATGTAGATGGCAAGCTCATTAGAAACTTCAAGTTAGCATCCTCAATGACACTTACGCCTTGTATAACTCCAACATGTTGAGGAGATTTTGAAACCTATCATATCGACATCAAGATTCTCTCTTTCACCAACTGTGAAAGTTTCAAATTGTTGCTTGACAAATTTCGTGCATCTTCTTAGAGGCTTCATTCCTCAAAATCTGGTCTTGAGAGCAGACCCGTAGTCGCTTAGCATCTTTAGCATCATGAAATTTGAGAAGATGACCATCCGAATGGCGATAAGAGAATGTTTAGAGCCTTCTCTTGATTCCTTAGGGTTCTTCTTTGGTAAAACTACCTTTGGTGCTATAGGTTGTCCAGAACATTAATGGGATCTTGAACTACTTCATTCCATTCACAATTACATTCCATAGAGCATGGTGCAGAATGGCAATATCTTGCCTCATCTTCATGCACCGTAGATCATATTCTCCTTCTTGATTATTGGAATTACGAGTGAGGTGATTGAGGGTGGTGGAGCAACATCGACATCTTGAATATAGTTGAAGTAGGGTTTCTTCCTAGTCGGAGTTTCCACACAAGCTCGATACCACTTGTTGGATCGATATACTTTAATCAAACTAACTTTAACTAGCTTGTTAAGGTTTAATAACCTCGGATAAATCCTAAGTTATTAACAAAGAAACACCGAGCAATCTTTATCAAGTGCACGCGAATTTACTTAACAAAGCTAAGAAGAATAACCTTTATTATAAACTCTAAATCGCTTATTATGCGATACTCTAATACAACTCTAAGATAATCGAACTTTTCTCTAAAACACTAATTCATAAACTCTAAAACTCTTTTGGAATCGTACCTCTAATGCCAATCTAGGAGTCCTTTTATAGGCTCAAGGATATCCTAGTCGGTTTACAATTTGTAACCTTGTACGACAAGTAATCTAAACATAGAATACAATTCTTTCCATAAACGAATATAACAGTTCTTTTGTTCTTGCAAGACTTTGACTTCGTAGTGCGATGCTGACTTTATCTTTAGCAAGATTTTGACTCTTTGATGTTTCCGGTGATTTGCGACTACAAGATTTTCATGTCTTCATGATTTCATATCTTGACTCTTTCATATCCCAACAACGTGTTTCCTCATCGCCTCGAAGATTTTGTGCCACACGACCTCCACTAGGATCCACATCCGAGTTTGAGTTAGTATTGCTACTGACTCGGATTGTCCGGTATGTATCATAAGTAGGTCTTGGCGTCGCGACGAATCTTTGTTTGTCATGAGTAAACACATCAAATATGTCATTGTTATAACATGGATCAATGATTGGTACCTCGACACGGCGTTGGCGTCATAGACGAGGAGGTGCTTCCAGTCGAGTCGTACTTAGTCTCACGAAGATTTGCCATGAAGATGCAATTAGCATTGATTTCCTCGAGGTCTTCAAATCATCCATAATAGACATAAAGTCATGTTCCTCGGACTCAACCGAAATCCAACGCGTTCCTTTTGTACCAACAGATGTTTTAGAAGATACTCAAGATCGTTCTTGTGTGGCTTAGTAGGACAATTCCTTGCCATGTGACCCATTCCTTGACAATTATAACATCAATCGATTACCACGATTCACATTTCCATGATTCCCAACGATCGAGCCGCAACATTCCGATTCTCGATTACCCATCGCTCTATTCCCAACATTCTCGTCTAATCGATTTCCAACATTCGACCCAGATTACGATACGGAACCGTCGATTACCCATAATAAATCCAAGAGCATATCCTGCCGATTCCCAATAACTCCAACCATTTGTCCTTGATTACCCATATTCACTCTGGTACGTGCAATTTGCACATTGCGAGTGTTTGATGATATCCTTTGGTTGTTGTTAGTAGGTGTGGAATAGCGACCTTTGATTACTTTACCCAAGAGAAAGTATTTGGGACATAGGGTCTTCTTGATCGATTCGAGATCGCGATTCCTTGTTCTGGTATTGTGGATCTTGTTGTTGAATGACTTGTTGTTACGGTGGATAGAATTGTTGTTGTGGTTGTGGAATGTATTCTTTTAAGTTGTTGTTGTTGGAAGATGATGAAGCTTGTTGTTGTGTATTCACCAAGTTTGAGTCTTTGCAATGAGTGCCAATGGATCATGATTCTTTGCTAATCTTTCTTGCTGACTTCATTCGCTTGACTTGGTTTTGTTTCAGAAATCATTCGATTGATCAAAGTTCACCGATGTAAGTCTTTTGTTTGGTTGACAATAGTGACATATCGTCCCATTCTTACGGAAGATTGTTCAGAACTTGATGTTTTGAGCGATAGTTACGGGTGTCGACTTGTTTCGATTAGCTCATTCATCAAAGTGCAAAACCTTCCATAGTAGGATTCAATGGATTCTCCGGTGTAGATGTGAACTTTTCCCATTCGATTAGCAACTTGTTCTCCATGTCTTGATGACCACTTACTCCATGACAAAGTCGTCGACACGTTCCAGCATATCGAAGCAATTTCACAACTGCTCACCGCAACAAAGATGTCTATTGGTAAACCCAGGTTGGATAATATGAATTGCCATGTCATCCGCTTCGACTTGTTTCGATCCTCTGCGGTGTATTAAGATTCGTATTGAAGACGAGAAGATGGTGGGATGGGAGGTGTTGCATCCGCATTTCGGTACATGAACTTGTCGAGGCTTGAAGGGTCCATCACGAATGGATTTAATCATGAGTTTGCCATTAGGTTTGGTCTTGATGTAGCGGACATTCGACTTGTCCATTGAAGATAACCACCTTTTGCCAACATAGGAGGTCGGTTTTCGGCACCGGCCGCATGAATGTCTTGTTGAGTTGCCATTGATGAAGGTATGATCGATAAAGTTGATGTAGGATCGATTCAACGATAAAGGAGTTGTGGTTGATGATGATTAAGCTTGGTTAAGGTGTTTCGAAAGTCGTGCTAGTAACCTTGGTTCTTAAAAGATTTCGCCCAAAATTTGAAATTCACTATAAAAATCAATTCTAAGATCGTATGAAAATTTGAGTTATGACAATTTTGACGTCAAATTTGACCCGAAAAATTTGAATTTAGGCCCAAAAATTTGAATTTTTTAACCAAAATTTTCACAGTTAAACCAAAATTTGAATCTCGCGTAAAAATTGAACGTTTAATCTCCTCAAAAATTTATTATTTTTAAAAAAAAAAAAAAACCTTTATGCGTAGAAAGAGAGCTTAGGCGTAGAAACAGAAGTTACGAGTAGACAAGGCTTAGGCGTAGGATCTTATGCGTAGGATCTTAGGCGTAGGATCTTAAGCGTAGGATTTTAGGCGTAGGATCTTAGGCGTAGGATTCCTTAGGCGAGGAAATTCTTATCGTAGAACCCAACTTACGCCAGAGCAAGAGTGCTTACTGTAGGAATAGCTTACGCGTAGGAATGGCTTCTGGCGTAGGAATGGCTTACGCCAGAGAATCAAAAATCCTTTACACTATCACGGTGTAAAAGATATCCAAAAGTCGAAGTGTTCCACAAACTTATCCAAGTGAGGGAAGCACCGAGTCACCGTTATAGCTCGAAGAAACTTCACCAAAAGTTACGAGTGAAAACTAGGGTTTTGACTTTTGACTTCTACTGTAAGAAATTTCCAACGATTCAAATGATTTCTTTTGCACGAGATAGCCTTAAAACACTCCAATAACCCAAAATGTTGACCTTTTTCACCCAAAGTGCCTAGATAAGTTACGGTAGAAATGACCAATGAACCAAACACGAGTTTAAAACTTAACCAAAACGCGTAAAGCTTGAACTTTTGCAAAAACTGAAACTTTAGCACCAAATAAACCTTAAACCACAAGAATCTTGAATTTTTAAGTGCAAAAATTAAAGCTTTAAGCGAGACAAATATGACTAACGAAGGTACGCGTAAGTACCAACCTTCAAAACAAACACAAACACT
This sequence comes from Chrysanthemum lavandulifolium, assembly GCA_022545495.1. Classification (NCBI taxonomy): domain Eukaryota; kingdom Viridiplantae; phylum Streptophyta; class Magnoliopsida; order Asterales; family Asteraceae; genus Chrysanthemum; species Chrysanthemum lavandulifolium. The sequence goes on from CM040246.1 coordinate 195,963,995, forward strand.
CCTAAACCATTGTTAGGCGATTGATACCAATTGTAGGACCTTACAAATATCAACCTTATCACTTAACAAGCTAACCCAACACACGTAACAACAGTTACGCGTAGAACACGAACAAACCAAACACAAACATATGCGTAAAACAAAGAAGGAAAGATTAAGAGAGATGGTGACTTGATGTTTATACAAAACCGTGTATATGTTGTGAATAAGATATGCAAACAATAAGTTGTATATTCCTTGAGAGAGAAAATACACACACACACACACACACCCCTCAAATGACCATTTGAGGGTATTTATAGTACAAGAGGCATAAAACCCTAAAAGGCTTTATCTTGGGCTTTTCGTGGATATGACTTGGATTGGGCTTGGCACGCTTAAGCTTATAAGCGGCTAGCAAGTCTCAACAATTAACCATTTAGCTTATCCTAATCCACGAGCCCGTTGACTATTCTAGCACGATATCTAACACGAGTTACAAAGTTCCTAAATGTGAATGACCATCACTTTTAATAAAACTATTAAGGCTAACAGGCTTCTACTTCAAAACAACCCTTTATGTATAAAAAAAGAAGATCATCAGGTGTTTAATTAAACAAATTATATTTGGCAGACAATTGTTTCCGTAAGAATGAATAATACCTTAATGTTATTCATACAGGAACACTCTCTCGCCGCAGCACTAAAAAATCCCACATGGAGTCGCACATGCATCTGCAGTAGTTTCATATTTTATAATTGATGCCTTATGTTATTTGATGGATAAAAATGTTGTTATTCCCAATAAAATTTACCTTTTTGGCAAGGTGTTCCGTTGTTTACCATAATATTGGCCATCCATCATTTGAGTGTCAAAATTGCAAAGCGATTATGTGGTATCGGGAGAAAGCGATAAATCAAAGAGCGCTACCAACCCAACTTTTCCATTTCTTTGTCAAGAGGAAAACTTCTTTCCGAGATTCAATGAAGCACCTTCACCTCTTAAAGAGTTTATGGACTATAATAATCCTGCAAGTTTAAGATTCAAAGACCGGATCGGGTATATAATGGCATGTTTTGTTACACATCTTTTGGAGCAAGAATAGACCATTCAATTAACACGGGTAGGGGTCCATATACGTTTAGAGTAAATGGCCAAAGCTATCATCGAATAGGTTCTCTTCTTCCAAAACAGGGCATTCAACCTAAATATGCATGACTATACTTTTTGACACTGAAATGAAGTAAAAACCGAATGAGAGCTTTTATAGACAAAGATGGGGAGATGTGGTGGATCCAAGTATAGTAGCAAGATTGATTAAAATTTTGATCAATCAAATTCAATCACTAAGGCATTTCAATGGCTCGGGATTGGTGTGAGAACCACAATTCACCCACCTTTGAACTACGGTGATAAGTGGACATAGTACATCTCGGCAATACAACGCACCAACCGTGGCGAAATAGCACTCTAATTACTAATGACTTTGGTGATGGTATTCCTACAAGAGATATTATTGTAAGTAATGAGGATGAAGGTTTGAAGCGTATTTACGAGTTGCATTCGAATACATGGCACTCAATATCCATTGTTATTCCCATATGGGGAGGAAGGATTTCATGAAAAGATACCATATTACAACAACATGGATGTACGCAAGACCAAAAGGGATTTTGTCACAATGAAAGAATACTATTCATATATCATACAACAGCTAAATAACCAATGTACTACACTGCTTAGAGGTGGGCGATTATTCCAACAATACTTGGTGGATGCATATACGGCAGTTGAAGAGCAGAGGCTCAAATGGACCAGGAAAAATCAAGATACGTTACGCGTTGATCTATATCATAATGTTTGTAACGCTGTAACAAGGGGGGATACAAGTGCAGCAGGACTGGGAAAACGAATCGTTCTACCAAGAAGTTTTATAGGCGGTCCAAGGTATATGATGCAAAACTACCAAGATGCAATGGCTATATGCCGGACGATGGAATCCGCACATTCATCACGTTCATCGCTAATCCAAAATGGCCCGAGATTGCGAAATGCTAAAGCACGTCCGGGCCAAAAGTCCATGACCGTCCGTAGTGGCAACACGTGTGTTCAAGATTAAACTTACTGAACTGTTAAACGACCTTACAAAACATCATATTTTTGGCAAGTCACGAGGAGGTAATAAAAATTAACCCATAATTTTAATCTGTTTACTCTTTTATATATACATTATGTATTATCTTATGTTTTTTTCCAATTATATTTCAGTTGTGTATGTCATAGAATTTCAAAAACGTGGACTGCCACATGCTCATATCCTACTATGGCTAGAAGAAGAGTTGAAATGCAAAACCCCATCCCAGATAAATGATATAATTACAGCTGAGATACCATGTCGAATCAATGATCCGGATGGGTATAAAGTAGTAACTGAGTTTATGTTACATGGACCTTGCGGTATAGATGATAAAAACGCCCCATGTACAATTGAGGGTAAGTACTCAAAACATTTTCCTAAACCTTTTGTGGTTGAAACAATTGTTGATAATGATGGTTATGCTATTTATCGCCAGAGGAATAATAATGCTTACCATATAAAAGGGAAACTCAAGTACGATAACAGATATGTGGTGCCTCACAACCGATATCTCCTCATGAAATACCAGGCCCACATTAACGTGGAATGGTGCAACGGATCAAAAGCAATTAAGTACTTATTCAAGTACTTAAATAAAGGTCCCGATAGAGCCACAATTGTTATACAAGAGAATGTTAAAAGCGATGGTGATTTAGCAAATGTACGTGTTTTGGAGGTGGACGAAATAAAGAACTATTTGAATTGTCGTTTCTTAGCTCCATGTGAGGCGTGTGGCATTTGTTTTCATCGACATCCATTACTCATAACCATCTCATTATGAAGTGAATTACCACTTGCCGAATCAAGACGCAATCACACCACGCGACTCGTAAAGCTTACCCGCCCTAATTCAAAGGGAAGGTATCGACATGACCATGTTCACCGATTGGTTTGAATTAAACAAGCATGATACATAAGCGAATCAATATCGTGTCTTTGAGATACCTACACATTACGTGTGGCATGAGAAAACAAACTGTGGAAAAACGCAATTGCAAAAATGCATCGGGCGGATTGTTTACTCGCACCCGGCGTGATACGGAGACCGATATTATCTTAGAATCTTGTTGAACATTGCTAGAGGTCCCGATTCTTGGGAAAAACTCATGATCGTTCATGACAAACTATGTTCCACTTTCAAGGAAGCATGTTTTGAATATGGCCTTTTAAATGATGACACGGAATGGACACATGCTATGTTAGAAGCAAGTGTATGGATGTTTGGACCACGAAGCATACGTGACATATTCGTAAATAATTTTAATCTTTATGATGTTAGCGACCTTTAAAATTGTGGGAAGAAAATTGGAAGTTTCTATCGAAGACCTTCTACACAAGAAAAGGAAAATGTTTGATTATCCCGACTTGGACTGACGGACGAGCAACTAAAGAACTATTGTTTGATAGAGATCCAAGAGTTGTTAAATAGAAATGGGAGATCTTTATCGATTTCCAAGACCCACGAGTGCGACCCAAGGTTACTAACCAACATGGACAATCGTCTCATACGAGAGTGTTGAATTATGATATGAAGCAGTAAGATTGAACATCGACAACTTCATTCATTGTTAAATCCGAACAACGTTTGATCTATGAAGAGGTAATTGAATCATCCATGGTAAAAAGGAACTTTTACTTAGGTATACGGTCGAGCGGGCGGAAAGACGTTTTATGCAAGACTATCATCTCAAGATTAAGATCGAACGCATGATAGTGCTCATTGTTGCATCTTCGTGTACAAATTTATACTAAATTTTAAATAACAACTATTTTAAAATGTATAAAACTTTGTGACCGATTAACACTTTCAATTTGGGTAGGAATAGCTTCATTGTTACTACCGGTGGGAGAACCACAAGATAGCGGTTTGTTATACCGCTTGAATTATTAGAGAACGATACATCGTCATAAAACAAAATACACATATGGTCGAACTCATACGGAAGTTAAACTTATTATATGGGATGAAGCTCCAATGACTCAAAAATATGCTTTTGAAGCATTGGATAAGACGCTCAAGGATATTTTAGGATATCATGATCCCGCAATTAAGATCGAGGAGTATAGAGTCTCCCGGTCGTTATGTCCCAAATGAGCTATGCAATGGATCAATCAACGAATAGTGATCGAGAATTTGAATGATAAAGGGAATTGAGATTATTATTAACTAAGGAAAAGCCAACAAATTAAAAATGCCTTAAATGCAAATTAAAGAAAATTAAAAAGATAAAACCTATTAAATAAACGCTATCACTATATTTAAAGTGATGAACGTTTAAAACCCAAATAAAACTTAAATTAAAACTACGAACGTAAAAATAAAAAGTGAAACTAAAGCAATATTAACCCTAAAAATATGAAAATGATGTTTTACAAACCTAATGATATAAGAAAATATTTAGAAAAAGAAAATTATTTTTAACTAACTAATTATCTAATTAAAACTATTTTTAACTAATAATTAATTACCTAAAATACAAGAAAATAGGAAATTAAGCTAGAAAAATAAGATTAAGACTTGAAAAGTCTAAAATATCAAAATAGACTTTTCAAAACTATTTTTGTATTTTTATGACTATTTATCTATTTTCTAGAATTTTAAACTATTAAAAACTAATTAAATCACTAAAATTACCAAATGAACTATGAAAAATATGGAAAATTACTTTTTTCACTTTTTATATTTATCTAAACCTAAGAAAATTGAAAAATTATTTTTTGAACCTTTTCTCAATTTTTGTATTAAATGCTATTTAAAAATGCTTAAAACTAGATTAAATTAGGAAAAATAGCAAAACAAATTATAAAAATCTGAAAATTTCAGGAAAATTCTAAAATAATGATAAGAAGCTAGGAAAATTGGAAAACAGAGGTTATATAGAGAAAATGCAATCGATGCCACAAGTGCTTATAGATAAGCACTAAAATAAGCCAATTGACCCAAACAAGCTACCCAATCGAAAAATGAGACTATGATATACTAAAATGACCAAAATGAAACAGAAATCAACAAGCTATAACTCATCGAATAACAAGATAACACAAATTTGGTGATTTTGATATTTAGCTAAAAGCTAAATGGTGTCAACTTACGACTCAACAAATAAGCACCCAAATAAGCTACAAACCTAAAACCAATTATCATAAACCTAAACTAGACCTAAGAAGCTACTTATAACCAAAAGACCAGCCCTTTACAAGCTTCAATAAGCTCAGGCAAGCTTGCTAAATCGAGAAAATCACTCAAGATTAACCGAGTTGGTGCGCAGGCGGCATGGGGCTTGTTTTGAGCTTATACCCAAGCTTATCCGTAAGGCTTAAAGCAAAATGATATTAGGTCCTAAAGACCACCTAGCTAACTACTAGTAAACCAAAAATCGACTCTAAAACCTTTAATGAGTCCTGTGCAATCTGCAGCACTTTCTCGCATAAATCCAACTTTTTCACCATTTTGACTTTTTGAAACGTAAACACAGCTTGACTTTGGTGAAGTTTGATCCAATTTTTATGATTGATAATGAAGTTAAATGATGTAATGAAGCTATAACACCCTTTGTTAATGACTTTTAAACACAAATCAAGTTACTTGTTTTTCAAAATCCAACAAAGAACTGTTGGATTCAAATGATAAAGATTTTGACTTTTTGGATTGCAGCACACAAGCAAGACAGATATGAGTCTAATATGACTAAACAAACTTGAACAAACAAAAGTTATACATCGAATAAGCCTTTAACACCTTTTAAACTATAAATCCAAACACCCTTTGTTAAACCGATTTGAGCTCAAAACTACTCCAAACTTATAACCAACTTGTAATTATGATCAAGCTCACTTTAAATAACTTGAATATCGCTATTAGAACAAGTTTCAACAGATTATAACTACACATGCATGATATGCAAGAAATTGAGAAAATCACTTACAAAGGTCCACAACCACAATGGTTTGCACAAACAACCAAATGAACCTCTAACCTATCCAATTCAACCCACTAGTCCTAAATCAACCCACATCCAAAGATCGCATCATCCTTTGACCATTTCCATTGCCGCTTGACCTGTTTGACTTTCTTTGACCAAAGACCCAACTTGCTAGAAACTACAATGTGAGCTTGTAAAAGCTATGCTAAGCTTATTTAAGCTCAATGGAACCGAGAAACAAGTGATATAAAGCTTTTGAGTGTGAATTGAAATGAGAAATTTCAACAAGAGCTTTAAACATGCATTATGAACATAACTTGAATTAATCATCGAAATAGTTTAGAATGATTACAAAACACTTAATTTGATTCAAAGAAACAGATTACAACAAGTTTTTCACTTATCTAAAACTTTTAACATAAAACGACATTAAATTAAAATAAAAAAACTAGAAGACTCTTGCATTTGCTCCAATTGCTTCTCTTTTATAATCCAAAAGCTTTGCCTCTCTCCTCTGAATGTTTCCCAACAATCTAAGCCATTGGATGGCTTTGAAATGATCTCATCCGTTCAAAATGATTTTTGGCGCCAAATATGTTATCTGCCAAATGGGGTAGAAATGGTGGGTAAGGGAGCATTTAATGCTTCTTGGAGGCTTGCAGAGAGGGGGGACATGGTGAGGTGATTGGGAGGCTGGGTGGTTGGTGTTGGTGGCTGGGTATGGTGGTAGCAGACAAGGGGAGGGAAAACGGGGAAGAGGGTGTGGGTTGGTTTGACTGGTTTGACCAGTGGGGCTAAATATCAAAAGGGGGGGTTCAATTTGTATTATGACAGGGGGTCACAAGGTTATGAAAGGGTCCAAAATGGGTTTAAAGGCTTAATAATTAGAGGACCAAATGTGTCAATTCTGAAACTCCAGGGACCAGAACTGCCAATTCATCAAAGTTTATCCAAGGGCTGAAAATAACACTTTCAAAAAGTATAAGGACTAGACTTGCCAATTTCAAAATTCCAGGGGCCAATCTTGCCAAATTTCAAACTTGGAGGACCATTTTTGTAAATTTCTCAAACTTTGTATATTTTTCACCAAAGGACTTATTTTGATAACTTTTGATTTTAAAAGGACCTTTGGTGACTTTTGCTTTTGAAATTATGGCTCGTGGACTATTTTTGACAATTTATGAAACTTGGGGACTAAAGCGCCAATTTTGCAAACTTGATACGCTTTTCATCCGATTTTGATAATTTTGCATTTAAAACACATAAAACACCGATTTGTGATATTTTGATCATTTTGATGTGTTTCGAGTATTTTCGATGATTTTGCGCTTTATTTTATATAAAATGATGAGTATTTACACACTCATCAATCCCCACATCGAGATATTGCTAGTCCCTAGCAATGATTTGAGAAAATATAATGGATTTGAAACTCTTTACCAAAAGCCATTACTTCGAGTAGCCAAATGTTTCATTCAAGTAAGAACCATGGTACACCGATAACCATGTGATTTTGAGCAAACCACCAACTTTCAACGGATTTGATTTTGTCTTTACCGTGTCGCACCTTCGGACTAGCCAACTCTTAGATAAATTATCAATATTATCTTTGGTGAGTCGATTACCAATTATGGATTTTCCATCGCCTTTACCACAAGCCATAATCTTGCGGGCTAGCCAACTCTTCACTTTTTAGGATATGGTGAGTTGAGAACCATACAATTTTGGGCAAATTGCAAGCCATATAAACGGATTTGAGAAATCTTTACCAAGAGCCGCTTTGCTCTGGATTAGCTAATCCTTTTGTCTTACGTACATGGCGGATCGATAACTGATGAGAAAGTGTAGAACACTTGCTCCAAAAAAAAAAAAAAATTTGGCCAAAACGGGATCAAAGTATAATTACATGATAAAATTCGCGAGAATTCCCCCACACTTAGAAATGAATATTGCCCTCAATATTCAAAGTACCGCGGTTATGCCGAAACAAAGAACGAAAAGGGAAATACTACGGCCATTATTTAGAAAGAAGATTTTTTTTTTTTTTTTTTTTTTTTTTGAAACATGTGGCAACCCCCACACTAGGGTGGTAGAAAGAGGTAAGAAGATGAAGATATGGGTGAAAACCCATATGGCATGCTATCGTTTTTGATTACCGAGTCGCTAGCTTGACTCGATCCCCGCATTCATTGGTTCATGGGGAAAGTTTGAAGATCCGGACAACCATGGATGGAATGTCCTCTCCAAAATAATGCTTCACCGATGACCATTCACTTTGAAATTAGGACCATCGGGTTGAGATAACTCAATGGTACCATAAGGATAAACCTTAGCGATAGTAAATGGACCGCACTAACGGACTTGAGCTTTCCCGAAAATCTTCAATCTTGAATTGAAAAGAAGGACTCGATCACCAACGTTGAAAACGCGGTTTTGATTTTGAGTCATGAATCTTCTTTGTCTTTTGTTTATAGATCAAAGAGTTCTCGTAAGCTTGATCACGGAGTTCATTTAATTCATTCATTTGAACTTTCCGATGATCACCCGCCGTCTCGAATGTCGAAATTAGCATGCTTCAAGGCCCAAGATGCCTTGTGCTCGAGCTCAACCGGAAGATGACACGCCTTCCCGCACACCACTTGTATGGAGTGCACCCGATGGGTGTTTTGTAAGTCGCACGGAAGGCCCAGAGCGCCATCTAACTTATCCGACCAAGAGGCACGGTTTTCACCAACCGCCCTCTCCAAGATTCTTTAATCCCCGGTTAGAAACTTCCACTTGCCCACTTGTTTGGGGTGGTACGCAGAGAGGTACGGTGAGTTACACCATACTTTTGCATGACTCTTGCAAATTGGTCATTGCAAATGCGTGCCACGATCACCGATGATGGCTCGTGGAGTTCCAAACCTAGCAAATAAGGATTTCAAGAATTTCACCACAACTCGGCATCGTTGGTGGGTAAAGCTTTAGCTTCAACCCATTTTGACAAGTAGTCAACGCCACGAGTATGTACTTATTTCCGTGAGAAGAAGGAAATGGCCCCATAAAGTCAATGCCCCATATGTCAAAAATCTCACACACTTGAATGGCGCTTATGCATTTCATTCCTTTGTGAGATATTCCTGACGCTGACAAGCGTCACGGGTTTTGACGAATTCATGGGCATCCTTATAGATTGTGGGCCAATAGAATCCGAATCAAACACCTTCTTGGCGGTGTAGTTGGGGCTATGATGTCCCCAAGAGGTCCGTAATGGCAAGCCTTGAGAATGTCAACGGCTTCCCGACCATACACACATCGCCGGATGACTTGATCCGCACAAATTTTAAACAAGTAGGGTCGTCCCGAAATAATGTTTCACATCCTTAAAGAATTTATTTTTCTGCTGGGACGACATCCCTTTCACTACAAAGTTACCCGCATGGTAATTTGCAAAGTCAAGAAACCATGGGGTAGACGAGTCTCCACGAAAAGAAACCACATTGAGTGTTTCGAGAGGAAAAGTTTCATTAATTTCCTTTTCTCGAACACATTTTGGTGAGGGTTCTCTAATCGAAAGATGATCGCAGACTGTGTTCTCGCTCCTTTTTATCACGAATAATGATATCAAATTCTTGTAGAGGAGAACCCAACGGAGCAATCTCGCTTTGCATCTTGTTTTGCAAAGAGATATTTGAGTGCCGAGTGATCCGTATACACCACGCATTTGGTCAAGATAAGATATGGCGAAACTTCTCAAACGCATACACCACCGCTAATAATTCTTTTCCGTAGTGGTGTAATGGGTCCGAGCTTGACCATAGTTTTGCTCGCGTAGTGGATTGGCCGAAATGCTTGGTTTTGTGTTGCCCCAAGACCGCACCGATTGCAAAATCACTTGCATCGCACATGAGCTCAAGGGTAAATCCATCGGGGCAACTAGAATGGGTGCTTCCGTGAAGCTTTTTCTTAAGTGTTTCAAAAGCTTCGATGCACTCAGGAGAGAAGATAAAAGGAGCATCTTTTTCGAGAAGATGGGTCATAGGCCGAGCGATTTTAGAAAAATCTTGAATGAATCTACGATAGAACCCGACATGACCTAGAAAACTCCTAATACCTTTGACGGTAGTCGGATGAGGTAGTTTAGCAATGACATCAACTTTTGCTCTATCAACCTCGATCCCATTCTTAGAAATCTTATGGCCGAGGACAATGCCCTCTTTGACCATAAAGTGGCTCTTCTCCCGCTTTAGACATAGATTGGTGTCTTCACACCTTTAAGCATTTTGTCTAAGTGGGAGAGACATGTTTGAAATGAGTCCCCAATGACCGAGAAGTCATCCATAAACACCTCCATAGTTTCCGATCATGTCGTGGAAAATTGCCATCATACATCGTTGGAACGTGCGGGAGCATTACATAAGCCAAAAGGCATACGCCTATAGGCAAACGTCCCGTATGGGCGTGAATGTGGTTTTCTCTTGATCCAAATGGATCAATGGGGATCTGAAAGTAACCCGAGAAACCATCAAGGAAACAATAGTACTCGCCTCGCTAATCTCTCAAGCATCCGTCCATGAAGGGTAGAGGAAAGTGGTCTTTACGGTGGCTTCGCTTAACTTACGATAGTCAATGCATACACGCCACCCGTAACCAATCGAGTTGGAATTAACTCGCTTTCTTCATTCGTGACAACAATAATGCCACCCTTTTTGGAACGCAATGAATTGGGCTAACCCAAGGACCGCCGAGATCGGGTAAATTAGACCGCATCAAGAAGTTTGAGAACCTCTTGTTTGATAACCTCGTGAATCTTAGGATTCACCCTTCTCCGACTTTGATCGCCGGTTTGAAGTCATCCTCCATTAAGATTTTGTGAGTACAAAACTCGTGGTTGATACCCTTAATATCGGAGAGTTTCCAAGCAATTGCTTGCTTGTGTGACTTCAAGACCTTTATGAGAGCGCTTTCTCTCCTCGCTTAAATCCTTAGCAATTATGACGGTAATTTATCATCACCCTCCAAGAATGCATACTCAAGATGAGGAGGTAGGTCCTTAAGTTCAACCTCGGAAATTCTTCAAGAGATGATTGCACTGATTTGATTTCCTCAATTGTGATTTCTTTCGGAGGGAGTGAAGATAATGGATCTTCATTAAGCAATTGCTCAAGATAGAGAATATCCCCCTCCGAATCATACACACCATCAATTCCAGGCGGAATCGACTCATCAGTAGAAAGAAAGTCATCGATCTCTTCCAGAAGGAAGTCACCTCCCTCAAACGGAGTGAGAGAGGGGGAAGAGTCGGCAATGATAGGTTGAGGAGATGTGGTGGAATTGGAATTCCCACTCACAGAATTATGAAGATAACCAAGAAACTCTTGAGAGTACTCCTCTGAAGCAATGTCAATTAAATCGACTCGATTAATTGATTCAAGATCATAATTTGAGGAGTACCTCAAGTTTGATCGAGGTTAAAGGTAATGACTTCATTACCCACACGGAGAGTGATCTCTTGCTCAAACACATCTATAAGAGCACGGCCCGTCCTTAGGAATCCTCACCAACAATGAGGGAACTCGAGGATCAAAGATCGAAATCAACGACAACGAAGTCACCGAAGTGGAACTTTCCTACTTTCACGAAAACATCCTCGGCGATGCCAAGAGGACGAGATATAGAACGATCCGCAAGCTCAAGAGTCATGCGGTGTAGGAATAAGTTCCAAGAGACAATTTCTTCCATACAATACGGCATCGATTGATGCTTGCTCCAAGATCGGCGAGGGCAAAGCATTCAATCATCCCGTGAAAACACAAGGAAGAAGAAATTTTCCGGGATCTCCTAGCTTCTCGGAAGCTTTTTAACAAGACAAATGAGCAATTCTCATTCAAAGGAGTCTTAGCCATTTCAAATAGCTTTTCTTTGTTGCTCAAAGATATGTTTCGAGTAGATGCAAACTTTGGCATTAACATGATGGCATCCGCGAAGCTTATGTCAAAGTGAAGTTCTTGGAAAATCTGAAGAATTTTTCCATCCGATGACTAGCTTTCTCATGAGCTTTTGCTCATGTAACCGTGAGGATAAGGAATAGAAGTTTTGGATTGATTCTCAACAGAGCTACAGGAGGTTCAAAACAACTCCTTGATTCGACTTGGGTTTCGGACCACTGAGGTTGACTACCGGCGGTGGGACGTGTCTTGATACCCGTGGGCTTGAATAATGCACCTTGTCCGTTGTTTCCTTGGTAACTTGACTAAATGCCACGGAGGAGGAGGCATTGGAGTCATAGGTCCATTGTGTGTCTGAGGTTCACTTTCCACTACCTTTGGGAGAGAAGAAGAAGAGGTAGTAGGAATAGCGGGTCCAAGATATGAAGCACCACTTCGGTTGTGATCGCCTTTGCATCGCCTCTGGATTAGCGATCGTGTTGCTAGGTAGAGTACCGAGCCCGAGGGTCGATCATTTAAAGACTTCTTGATGTCGTAAATCGGTCGACCAACAACCGATTCATTTCCTCTTGATTTCATGAATTGTTTCAACACTCATCGATGATGGGCCAGTTGGAACAATGGCTTGAGTTTGCACAGGAAATTCGCCTCTATTGTTGGGATTAGGCCTTGATTCGAAAATTCCTTGATTGTTTCCATGAAAATACCCTTGGTTGAAATTTCCACGACTGGTTTCTATTGTAATTTCCTTGATGTTGGAAATTTTGATTCGATTTTGAAAACCGTTGTTTTGATTGAAATGACCTTGGTTTTGAAAACCTTGGTTTGGTCTGCTTTGATTCTCGACACGGTTTTGATTTTGATTGAAACCGGAGGTCCAGAGTAGTGGTTAGGGCGGTGGTTCGGTCTCTGAGAGCACGATATTGATTGCCTCCTTGATTAGACATCCCGCCCACAAGATTGCTTCAAAGGGTTACCATCGGTGGCCATACAGTTATAATAAGCATGGGGCCACCACAGTAACACGATTTCCACTTTCTTAACTTCAAGAGAGGTGAAGTTTGTGGAAAGAGACTTTCTTCCGGTTGGAAAGAACCAAAGCTTGAATAGCTTCCGTGAGTTTATCAATCTTAGCATCGGTGCTAGACCGACTCACGGGCGATGAAGAAGAAGAAGGACCAACACCGACTTGGGAAACAACCGGCTTGCTTCATGCAAAGGCGGACTTTAGACTTATTTTCAATGATCGCTAAAGCTTCTTTGACAGCTTTGCTTAGGAAATTTCCTCCCATGAGGAATTGAGAGAATCTTGATCGATTGACTCACCCATTGTAGAAAGTATCGAGTTGCATCAACTCGAGAAACCGTGGTGAGGACATTTGCGAAGCAATTCCTTGAAACGATCCCACGATTCATCAAGGATTCATCAAACTTCGAGTGAACTTGATGATTTCATTTTAAGACTCGTGGTCTTGGAAGGTGGATAGAATTCATTCACAAATTTCTTCACCGATCTTCCCATGTCTCTATTGATTTAGGGGTTGTTTTTCAAGCCAAATCCGGCTTGCCCTCAAGAGAAAACGGAATGTAGAAGCTTAACAAAGATCGGCGGGACATTCTTATACTTGATGGTAGATGCAATCTTGTTAAACCATCTTATATGAGCATGAGGATCATCCCGCCAAAACCGTAGAACCGATTTGAAGTTACAAGATTCAAGAACCGGTCTTGAGTTCAAAGTTTTCACCACGATGGTCGGCATAACGATAGCATCTCCATACCCGCCGATGGGTGCTCGGAGAAGCTCGCACATAGGAATTTCATCCGCCATGATAGCGGAAGTAGTGTGAACAGTCCGGATCTCGATCCGATCGATGGAGCAGAAAGTCCGCGAACACGCCTTCTGGAATCTTGACAAGCTCACGAAATGGGCTTACAGATCTAGAAGAGCGAAAAGATACACTAGAGTTAACTCTAAGGAATCTCGAGTTAAGGAGAGAAATGGAATTATGAAAATCTTCGATGAGAATGAGAATTATGAAGACGTTTTGTAAAAATCGGGTGAGAAGAATCTTTATGGGTTTTCCGGTTCAAACGTCGATATCACAACAAAATCAATTAACACAAAATCGAGGCAAAACAACAAAGAACTTAACCAATAATCCAAGATGAATGGCTTCTTTGAAAAAGGTACACCAATCACAAGGACACAAAGGCAAGTTTTATATCTTTAGTTCGGGAACTTATTATGGTCGCACCCCGCTAGGTAGTGCACCGCCTTGGTTTTCGTGGTAATCTTTTAAGTTGTTAATTATTAAAGAAAACGACGATTCTTTTTGTATTTTTATTTTTGATACATATATAGAAACAAAAGGAAAATATTTTTGTGTTTTATAAGTTTTGGTTGTTTTGGGTTTTGGATTTTTAGAAGAAAATATGGATATATATATATATATACAGAGATGGATGATATAAACAAAGAGTGAGGATTCAAACAACTAATCTGCTACACGGAAATAAATCAAGACACCCCAAGCAAGGCGCCAAAATTTGATTGGTGCTAAACAACAAGTCTAAAAGACTAAAACCGCTCAATCACTAATGCAATTAAGATCGAGGAGTATAGAGTCTCCCGGTCGTTATGTCCCAAATGAGCTATGCAATGGATCAATCAACGCCTAGTGATCGAGGAATTTGAATGATAAAGGGAATTGTGATTATTATAACTAAGGAAAAGCCAACAAATTAAAAACGCCTTAAATGCAAATTAAAGAAAATTAAAAGATAAAACCTATTAAATAAACGCTATCACTATATTTAAAGTGATGAACGTTTAAAACCCAAAACGATGTTTAAATTAAAACTACGTAACGTACAAAATAAAAAGTGAAACTAAGTCAATATTAACCCTAAAAATATGAAAATGATATTTTACAAACCTAATGATATAAGAAAATATTTAGAAAAGAAAATTATTTTAAAACTAATTATCTAATTATTATTAAAACTATTTTTAACTAATTAATTAATTACCTAAAATACAAGAAAATAGGAAATTAAGCTAGAAAAATAAAATTAAGACTTGGAAAAGTCTAAAATATCAAAATAGACTTTTCAAAACTATTTTTGTATTTTTATGACTATTTATCTATTTTCTAGGAATTTTAAACTATTAAAACTAATTAAATCACTAAAATTACCAAATGAACTATGAAAATATGGAAAATTACTTTTTCACTTTTTATATTTATCTAAACCTAAGAAAATTGAAAATTTATTTTTTGAACCTTTTCTCGAATTTTTGTATTAAATGCTATTTAAAAATGCTTAAAACTAGATTAAATTAGAAAAATAGCAAAACAACTTATAAAAATCTGAAAATTTCATGAAAATTCTAAAATAATGATAAGAAGCTAGGAAAATTGGAAAACAGTAGGTTATATAGAGAAAATGCAATCGATGCCACAAGTGCTTATAGATAAGCACTAAAATAAGCCAATTGACCCAAACAAGCTACCCACTGAAAACAGAGACTATGATATACTAAAATGACCAAAATGAAACAGAAATCAACAAGCTATAACTATTGAATAACAAGATAACACAAATTTGGTGATTTTGATATTTTAAAAAAACCAGCCTGGTGCTCGACTCACAACAACAAATAAGCACCCAAATAAGCTACAAACCTAAAACCAATTATCAAAACTTAAACTAGACCTAGGAAGATACTTATAACCAAAAGACCAGCCCTTTACAAGCTTCAATAAGCTCGTGCAAGCTTGGCTAAAAGCGAGAAAATCACTCAAGATTAATCGAGTTGGTGCGCAGGTGAGATGGGGCTTGTTTTGAGCTTATACCCAAGCTTATCCGTAAGGCTTAAAGCAAAAACAGATATTAGGTCCTAAAGACCACCTAGCTAACTACTAGTAAACCAAAATCGACTCTAAAACCTTTAATGAGTCCTGTGCAATCTGCGACTTTCTCGTATAAATCCAACTTTTTCACCATTTTTGACTTTTGAAACAAACACGCTTGACTTTGGTGAAGTTTGATCCAATTTTATGATTGATAATGAAGTTAAATGATGTAATGAAGCTATAACACCCTTTGTTAATGACTTTTAAACACAAATCAAGTTACTTGCTTTTCAAAATCCAACAAAGGAACTGTTGGATTCAAATGATAAAGATTTTGACTTTTTGGATTGCAGGCACACAAGCAAGACAGATATGAGTCTAATATGACTAAACAAACTTGAACAAACAAAAGTTATACATCGAATAAGCCTTTAACACCTTTTAAACTATAAATCCAAACACCCTTTGTTAAACCGATTTGAGCTCAAAACTACTCCAAACTTATAACCAACTTGTAATTATGATCAAGCTCACTTTAAATAACTTGAATATCGCTATTAGAACAAGTTTCAACAGATTATAACTACACATGCATGATATGCAAGAAATTGAGAAAATCACTTACAAAGGTCCACAACCACAATGGTTTGCACAAACAACCGTGAACCTCTAACCTATCCAATTCAACCCACTAGTCCTAAATCAACCCACATCCAAAGATCGCATCATCCCTTTGACCATTTCCATTGCCGCTTGACCTGCTTGACTTTCTTTGACCAAAGACCCAACTTGCTAGAAACTACAATGCGAGCTTGTAAAAGCTATGCTAAGCTTATTTAAGCTCAATGGAACCGAGAAACAAGTGATATAAAGCTTTTGAGTGTGAATTGGAAATGAGAAATTTCAACAAGAGCTTTAAACATGCATTATGAACATAACTTGAATTAATCATCGAAATAGTTTAGAATGATTACAAAACACTTAATTTGATTCAAAGAAACAGATTACAACAAGTTTTTCACTTATCTAAAACTTTTAACATAAAACGACATTAAATTAAAATAATAAAACTAGAAGACTCTTGCATTTGCTCCAATTGCTTCTCTTTATAATCCAAAAGCTTTGCCTCTCTCCTCCGAATGTTTCCCAACAATCTAAGCCATTGGATGGCTTTGAAATGATCTCATCCGTTCAAAATGATTTTGGCGCCAAATATGTTATCCGCCAAATGGGGTAGAAATGGTGGGTAAGGGAGCATTTAATGCTTCTTGGAGGCTTGCAGAGAGGGGGGCATGGTGAGGTGATTGGGAGGTCGGTGGTTGGTGTTGGTGGTGGGTATGGTGGTAGCGCATGCGGGAGGGAAAACAGGGAAGAGGATGACTTGGTTTGACCCGTTTGACCAAAGGGCTAAATATCAAAGGGGGTTCAATTTGTATTATGGGGTCCAAGGATTACAAGGTTATGAAAGGGTCCAAAATGGGTTTAAAGGCTTAATAATTAGAGGACCAAATGTGTCAATTAAAACTCAAAGGACCGAATCGCCAATTCATCAAAGTTTATCCAAGGGCTGAAAATAACACTTTCAAAAGTATAAGGACTAGACTTGCCAATTTCAAAATTCAGGGCCAATCTTGCCAAATTTCAAACTCGAGGACCATTTTGTAAATTTCTCAAACTTTGTATATTTTTCACCAAAGGACTTATTTTGATAACTTTTGATTTTAAAAGGACCTTTGGTGACTTTTGCTTTTGAAATTATGGCTCGTGGACTATTTTTGACAATTTATGAAACTTGGGGACTAAACCGCCAATTTTGCAAACTTGATACGTTTTTCATCCGATTTTGATAATTTTGCATTTAAAACACATAAAACACCGATTTGTGATATTTTGATCATTTTGATGTGTTTCGAGTATTTTCGATGATTTTGCGCTTTATTTTATACAAAATGATGAGTATTTACACACTCATCACATGTCTTGTAGCAGAGACATACCACGATTTTACAACGAGGCAAACCGACGATGTGTACCTCAAAGAAAGGGCAATACTAACTCCTCGGAATGATGAGGCTGATGCCATCAATGAGTACATGTTTAAACAGTTATCAGGGGAATCTGTTACATACAACAGCGCAGATGAGATTTGCAAGGCATCTAAAGACAGCCTAGAACAACACGAACATTATCCGATTGAATTTCTTAATTCCTTAAATTTCCTCGGGATGCCCCCACATGCTATTCACTTAAAAAAGGAATTACCAATTATGCTATTGCTGAACATCAATCCAAGCAAAGTGTAATGGAACAAGGTTGCTCATCGCAGATCTAGGCCGTTGTTATTCACGCTAAGGTCTGACGAGTTCAAATATAGGGATAACGTTATTATACGAGATTATCACGACATCAACACGGTCAAGTGGCCATTTATTCTAAAAGCGACAATTACAGTAAGACCATGTTATGCAATGACAATTAATAAAAGTCGGGTCAATCACTTAATTACGTTGGCCTCTATCTCGCCTTCTCCGTATTCGACCATGAGTCGACTTTATGTGGCGCTATCTAGAGTTACCGATTCGACGGCCTTAAGATACTAATGGTTGAAGACAAGGACCCGAGCTTAAGAATTGCATCGTAACATTGTTTTCAAAGAAACATTCACAGACCTAACGTAGGACATATATGTGATGTTCAAGCAATAGTTATTTATTATTACTTTGTTATTTGCGACAAACATTCATAATGTGCATGATATTGTTCCAACTCTTAACATGTATTTATAGTGCACCACGGTTATTTAATATTACTTTATTGTTTCCCACAAACAAACATAAATATTATAATAGTGTTCCAGCACTTGCTATATATTCATTATCTGTGTGACTAATGTATTGATTAATGGCTGACAGAATAACTCAAAAGAATAGCTAAACACTTATAAATCTGTATTATCAACATTCATCAACAAGTAACAAATGCTTTTCATTTTCTCAACAAATCAAGCATTTGACAATAACTTTCTAATATAAAATGACTTTATGGTCCACTACAAATTACAACTCCTTTTAGTAATTGCACAAACCAGTTAAAAAAATACAAATAAAGTTTTACTTTAGGACATGATAAGACATCCTATTGCAGTCAATACTAATAATATTTATAAAAGTTCACATAAATATGTAATAAATTGATTTTATGGTTAATTGGCAGTTACATAACCTTTAATAACTTCAGGACATCTCAAAAGCTTGGGAGGACACTTAAAAAGCAACCTGTATGATCAACCTACCCATATCAACTTAGGGGGCGTTTGGTTGGGGTAATTTGAAATTTTGGAATTTTAAATTCTAGAAAATTTAAATTCTTGATAATTTAAAATTCCGGAATTTAAAATACATTCGCATGTTTGGTTGACAGAAATTTATAAATATATTTTTTATTTTTTTAATATAAATTTCATAAATATTCTATTTAAAAGTTTATAAAATATTTATAAAAAAAATTATGAAAAAAAGTTTATAAAAGAAGTTTATAAAAAAGTTATAAAAAAAAGTTTATAAAAAAGTTTATAAAAAAAAGTTTATAAAAAATTCATAATGATAGTTTATAAAAAAAGTTTATAAAAAATTTATAAAAACAGTTTATAAAAAAAATTAATAAAAAGTTTATAAAAAAAGTTTATAAATAAATTTTATAAAAATTTACAAAAAAAGTTTATAAAAAAAAATTCATAAATATTCTATTTAAAAGTTTATAAAAAAACAATAAGAAAAAAAGTTTATAAATTTTTTTTCAAGTAAATTAAAATTTCTCACTTTTTGGAGGCATTCTAATTCTCTCTATTTTGGCAATTCGTGGAATTGTAAATTACTTCAAATGCCCCCATTTGAGTTACCAAACATGATATTTGAAGGAAATTGAAATGCAAATGCCCCTAATATACTCTAAATTACCCCAACCAAACGCCCCCTTAGTTGTTTTTCATACATCAACCAACTATCTACGTTCTAGGCTGATGTCGTTCAACAGGGATATCATCTCACACTACTTTCATATGCCCTTACACAAAGCAGCAAAATACTTTAATGTTAGTTTATCAAGATTTAAAATACATTGTCGATTGGTTGGAATTCGATGTTGGCCATATCGAAAACTTCTCGATTTAGAAAGGTTGATCAACTATGTTCGAGTTAGCATTCAAATATGCACTTTTTAAGTCACATACATTAACATTCAACTATGATTTTTATAGTACATATGTTATGTGCTCTCTATATTATGATTTTTCCAATTTTATTTTCATTATAGCGCAATAATGGTGGTGCACAGATGTAAAACCATTGCAGGTTATATATCCTAACAATTGCTCCAGTTATGAAGAAATATCGTTTGCTTATGGTAGCGACTATGAAGACCAATAATAGGGGAAAGAATCTTGATACGTAGAACCAAGTGTTCAAGAACCTTTTCTTACAAGTATTTTTCCAGAAGTTGTTTCTTAAAGTTTGATATGTTAGTTTCTAAGTTTTCGGATCAAGAATGCTTAAACGAAGAACCGGACCGTATGTTGTTTCCTCGACTTTAGTAAATCGTTATCCATCTATTTTTATCTGAATACCATTGTCTATCTTAACTACTATTTACACTTATGATGTGCTATTCCTTTTCTTACATTACATACCTATTCCATTTGAATTTATGGATTATAAAATATACATATAATATGTCACACCCCAAATTACTGTTTTGCGGTGAATGGAATACACTGGGATGATCGTCATAGCATCAAGTTACTGATTATATCGAGCGACCTAAAGTGTCGTTTGAAAATATCATTTGATTAAGTAAAATAATCGAGTTTACAAAACATAGGTCCCAAAAGATTTCCAATGTACCAAAATGAGTTTGTTACAATCAAACGATAGTTAAGTGCATAAAATATATGTGAGATGCGTCGACATCGCGACTCTATGATAAGTCCACATGCATGCCATGAAGTGAATGCCTTAGATACCTGAGATAAAACATGCTAAAAAGTGTCAACACAATGGTTGAGTGAGTTCATAGAGTTTGTTTAACATTTAAAACTTTTAAAGAACGTTCATGCAGCAAAGGCAAAGTTCTTGGTCATTTAGAATAGTCCACAAAGCAAAGGCATTGTAAATCCACCCAGTTCCAAGTTCCGCCCATACAAAACTTGCAACCTGTGTGTTCACAACCCATTGCCAAAAGTAGTATGTCTAGAAGTCAAGTACACGTTATCATAATAGTTCACAAAGCAAAGGCATTGTAAATCCACTCAGTTCCAAGTTCCGCCCATACAAAACTTGCAACCTGTGTGTTCACAACCCATTGCACAAAATATAGTTGTCTAGTGGTCGAGTATACGCTGTCATAATAGATCACAATATAGCACCACGTATATAATAATGTATGCCAGGCAAAGCCCCTAGAATAAATAATATGTGTTCCGTAACATAGTAAACGAGAGGTTGGCCGATCTCTATTAGCGCTATCCATACTACTTAGTGATAGGAGAATAACAATGCGAATGTACGAACAGTACTTCCTACAACTATTATATACAATTAAGAACACTCCGAACATGGGAGAATTTGCACTGCTCCGTACAAGGGAGACTTAGTATTGCTCCGTTCGCATAGGGAGACTTTATAGTGATGCTCCGAACATGGGAGACTTTATAGTGATGCTCCGATCATGGGAGACTTTAGGTCAAGGTCATAGCACGTACGGTCCAATAAGTTCAAACAAGTCAAAAGTTCGTAATTAAGTTCAAGTGTTCCATTCAAAAGTTCGTAATTAAGTTCAAGAGTTTAAGTCGAGTTCAAAAGTTCAAAACAGTCAAAGAGCTCAAAACATATAAAAAGGTTCAAAATAGTCAAAGGGTTCAATATTATGTCAAACAAGTTCAAAATAGTCAAAGGGTTCAATATAAAGTCAAACAAGTTCAAAATAGTCAAAAGGTTCAATATTAAGTTAAACAAGTTCAAAATAGTCAAAAGGTTCAATATTAAGTTAAAAGAGATTAATTATATGTCAAAATGTTTTAAAATCAAGTTAAATGAGATTAATTATATGTCAAAAGAATTAAATCAAGTTAAAAGAGATTAATTATATGTCAAAAGAATTAAATCAAGTTAAAAGAGATTAATTATATGTCAAAAGAATTAAATCAAGTTAAAGTGTTCAAATCTATGCCAATATGTTCCTATCAAGTTAAAGAGATCAAATATATATGTCAAAGGGCTCAAAATCAAGGAAAGTGGTTCAAATAATAGTGTTCATAACATAGCGATCAATTTAGTTGGGCACAATCTACTTACTAGCATAAGTAGTGAAACAACGATTATTTAAGTTCATATAAAGGTAAAGTAAAGCAAGTAGTTGAGCATGTATCTCCCCCAAAAAGTTTATAAAATAATTAAACGAGTAAAAGTGGGGCTACGAACTCACCTGATGCAATAATTATGATGTCAAAAGTAGATAAACTGAAATGAGGCGCAATCTCTATCTGCAACCTAATATGAATGATATCCATACCACTTGTATATTTGAAAATAAAGTTTATCGTCGAAAATAAGTTTATAACGTCTTATCAAGTTATAAATTTCTTTACAAGTACTTACGTCGAAATGATATCCTGCGATAATCATTAAGTGATTTATTAAGAAATTATAGTTTTTCGTCGTAAAACAATATAATTTGACAATTCATGAAAGTGACTAAATGGCCTCGAAAAACTAGTCGTAAAATAGTGAATATTGAGTGTTAGGAAACAAACTCAACGTTTTGGAAAGCTTGTAACATTATCTCGAAGTCTTAGCTTTTAAATTTTATCATAGAGGTCTCGATCATGGAGAAAAATATAGGTGAAGTAGGGTGATCGGACTAAACATATTGTTTAAGGTTAGTTTTCGGCAAAGTTTGAGTGACCGTATTTTATTCGTTACAACTCCGTTTGACGAACGGTTGAACATTTTGGAAAATAGGCTAGGTGATCTCACTTTTACTAGAAGACATCGTTTTCTAAAAAGTATTCTATCGATGTGAAAAACGACTCCCAACATGGTCACTAGTGACAACTAGTTTGGCTATTAGAAAATATATATGTAAGTGTTTTATACTTGTGAATAATAGTTACGACAACCTTATTTAAATTACGTGTATTTTAGTCGTTATAAGTCCGTTTTCTACGTTTTATATATCCTTAGCTTCGTATTAATGTATACTAATATATTTTTGATAAATCGACTCATTTAGATAACGCTTAAAATTCATTCTTGACCCTTAAAAATTCTGGACAGCATGCAGTTTTTTGGAAAATATAGTTTTCGTCGTTAAACTTGAAAATAGCATAACTTCTTCGTTATAAATCCGTTTTAACCCGTTCAAGCGACAACGGTTTCGTTTTAAAGTATATTTTCTGAATATCTAGCCCAAAATATTTTATAACCTGTCAAAATTTCCAGATTTCACAAAAATGATCATACCTCATTTTAAAGTTGTCGAAAATGGTTTTTCTTGCGTAATACTTGTTTCAATCACTTCAAATCAACACTAAATCTATTCTAAACCTACCATACACCTTCTTAGGGTGCCATGGGTTCCTAAACATCATCAAAAATGATATGTTTCAAAGGATTAATTATAGGATGATATATACTAATTATAAGTACTAAAAACAATAAAAGTGGTATAGATACACTTGCATGTTTTCTTTCAAGCATGAAAAAAAAACTTAAGTATGAATATGAAAGATTAATAATGATCATGAAATGCTTACTAGTATGATGATGAGGTTTATGGAACAAGGTTTTCCTAAATACTCTAGGTTTTTATTGCAAAACCCTTAAAAGAAAGTATACTAGAGTTTATATTATCACTTGATCTTGAAAATCTTTGGATTTCCTCCTTGTTTTTGGGTTGGCCGAATTTTTGGAGAAGAAATGGAAGAGTTCTCATTCACTTTACACCTTTGTTATGTGTTAACTATGTGTTTAGTTTGCAAATATCTTGTATCAAATATTGACTAGTCATCTTAAATGTGTAGGTGTCCCATTAATTGAAGATATTTGTAAAAAAAAGATGATGACACATATGGGAGGTCGGCCAAGGGGGGGAAATGGAAGGGTTTAATGTGTTTTGTGAATTAATTGCATTTAAGTGTAATTATTAGGTATATTAAGTAAATATAATTAGGTATTTAGTGTAGCGTTAGCTAGAAATTGATTTTAACGGAATAAAATAAAATATATCGAAGTCATAAAAATTATAAAAATACATTTCTCAAAAAAATTGAGTGAATAAATAATTATCGAGTTGAATTTACGGAAACCGTCGTAAATAATTATCGAGTTGAATTTCGAAACATTTGGTAAACTAATAATATAATTTTTATAGTCTTAAAATGAGTATAAAAATATATTAGGACAATTTTTGGAAGTGTCTGATCAAATATTCAAAATAAATGATTATGCGATAGCGTTTATTTAATAAGAAAATATACGTTTAATGAAATATGCAAATCCATGCATGAACTAATATGACGATGATGTTACCAATGATATGTAGACTAACTCTATTCTATATGAAGTGTCCTCAATGATTTTTCATGAATTCGCAGCTAAACCCTTACGGTTACGCGAATTTGGTACTCGTAAACCTAGTTTACGATAAATGATGAATAGTGAAGCATGAATAGTGATTTTCTCCGGAATGAATAGTGTTTCGTGAATAGTAAAATTTTGAAATACGTTCTCAGAATATCAATTCGACTTCAAAAACGATGAATAGTAACCGATGAATAGTAAATTCCCGAGATAAACAGTAAATTTGAGAAATGACCAGAAATTGATAATTGTGACATAATAACCAGTCCACACATAATATAGCCAACTTATTAGCTCATTACAATCAAAATAATCACATAATGAGTCTATAATCAAATAACCACAAACTGTGGTAGCCAAGACTTAACTATAAACCTTAAAACAAAAAAAATTTACTATGATACATTGAGACTCATACTTAGCATAAACGGACTCTCACAATACCAATCAT